>JAGXCT010033951.1:63697-93328 GCA_022495035.1 Philopotamus ludificatus
CTATCCAGCAAATGTTGAAGTTCAAGTAATTTAATTTTCGGCTCAATATCTTGATAAAAGAGTTATGATTTTTTTGTAAAAGATGACGTTTCACCAAATTTCGGCGAATGCGCCCTGCTCAAGCGATTCGCCCCGTAGACAATGTGTTAATATAAATGTTGACTTCTTTAAATATTTTTTTTCGATCTTATTATAGCCCCGATTTTACGATTCCATCAATATCTCTTTAATATTAGCAAAACGTCGACTTTTTTCGCTTTTTTTCATCTTGGAAATAACAAAAAGTCTTAAGAATAGTAAGAAATAATGCGAATCAACCCTCCTATAGCGTCGAAATAGGGACCATCCCTATGTAAGACTAAGGTAACTGACATTGAAAAAAAATATTTTTCTAGAGCTTCGAGTATGTTTTAATATTCATACATAAAATTAAAGAAACATGTTTAACCCATCGTCATGGCGGCTCGAAAACAACCGCGTCGTCCGTAGGGGGTCTCTTAGAGACTGCAAGCATTTCTTCTCATATTTTTAATGGATTATTCTAAGAATAAAAATAGTTATTCATGATCTGCGCTTCATAATTTGGTTGATATTTTGTATTTTTTAATTAATTAATGTGACGCATAAATGATACGCGCACTTGGCGCCGACTGAGTTCTCGCAGCACGTCACTCGTACTTTTCACTCGCACTCGGCACATCGTACCGGATGCGAGCGGTAAAAACATCGCGCCCATGGTAACAAAAGAGAATATTTTTAGCAATTGGAGATAATAAAGGACAATGATTATTTATAATATTTATTTTTTAGACTTTTTTAAGCAAATACCTGTGCTTCGAACCGTTATTTTTTTCGTTCAGTAACATAATAATAAAACAGTTTTTTTGGTTTTCCATTCAGTTCCTAGTAAATACTTTTTAAAATATGAACTTACATTTTATTTCGGTTCAGCTCCGGATTGCGCTCCCCAAAAATAACGGTTTTTTTCCGATTTCTGGATCAGTTCTGGTTCAAAGCTCAGGCGAAGACAATGTTGTCTCACATAATTAGCATATAGTTTGACTTTAACCTTCGCCTTTGACTACGTTCTGATAATTTTTATACATAACTGAAAAAATATTATTTTTTCTCAATCGGAGAGTTAAATTAAATCGCTAGCGGCAGGGATTCGAATACATACGATGTTAATTTTCCATATTAATTATTAATAGATTAAATTTATATTTTTAAAAATATACTTAATAGTAATTGTCTTGCTTTCCATGCGTATGTAGGGGTTGCGAGGGAGCAAACCTTTCGCACGTGGACGTCACCCGATATTGACGGCTCACCCTGCGCCTCCGATAGGTCCAGATCGAAGGGTCCCCCGGCAAGGTCGACCCGCTCCCGGTGAGGGATCGCCCGGGTCGGCGTGTTTCGCGACCAGTAATTTTTATCGCCGGTCGAACAATGGCCATAAAATGACACCAGAAGTTATGCCCGACAATAAACAAGGGCCCAAGTTGGCCCGCTCGCAGTTGCCCGTAATAGTCCATAATGGCGGGCGGGGGAGGCGGTGGGGGAGCCGGGGGGCTCCTGCGCGCAGCTCCCCAGATCGATACGATCTCCGTCTCTCTCTCGCCGCGCCCCTCCGGACTTGTCAACTTGTCCAATCTATCCGACTTCGATTATTTCTCGTTCGCGCCATTTCAGCCGGACGATTGTGTCTCCGGATTTTCCATATTTTTTCACTTTGGTCCCGTGCCTTGTTCCAAAAAAAATTTTTTTTTAGGGCCTAAGTGAATTCCGGTTCGCATTAGCCGAGAGGGCACAGTGGGATGATGCGATTGGCGCGGGATGTATGAATTGGTTTCCGAAACTGGCTATATCCCCGTTTTGACGTGGAGTGAGTTATTGGTGGAGTATTTTACTTGTGTTTTATGAAAATTTGGAAGAAAAATAAGATGAAAAAGAAACTCAATATACAAATCTAACCTGCATCCTTTTATATTGTTCTTTAGAAAATTTTGCAACCCTTTATTATGAAACAAAATAAATAAACTAATATCAGGTACTCGAATGATGCCCTTTTATTAGATTCATATTGTAGATGCCAAAATAGAAAGATTCCAAAGCGCCCATATAATGATTCGATAAAGATTCTAAAGATGTAACTGGAATGAGTCTTTCACACATTTATTCCTTCCAGTGTCAAACCACGACACTAGTTATTTTTTAATATTATATCAGTTGGATTAAAATTAGTTGTTTAAAATTATTTATTCAACGTAGGATATATGACATTAAATGGATCTCTTTCTCTTACATACCCCCTGGCCAGTGTTCCCTGAATTCCCCAAAGAATTCCCTGAATTCATAGTTTTCATCGGACACCTATCCGACTACTAACTTGATTTGACTACTAAATAAGTTTTAGCCCAATTAGATAGTATAACCCATTATTAAAAGAATAGATACAGATCTTTTATTTGTTCCAACGTTATCGGAAAAAATGCTCTCCACTCTTTCAGCTTAATAATTGAAGTTCTTTACGAGGCTTTAAGAATTCTTCTACAGTCAGTTTCATTGCACGTTTTTTGGCAATTCCAACTTATGACCCAATCCAGACAGACAGTTTCATCAACGACAGGCTGTGACGCTAAATCTTAAGTATCACTGTTTGACACATTCTGATTACTATATTCTAGGACGAGTTTATTATTTTGGAAGACTTCAGATCTTCAGATGTCATTTCGATTAACTATTCTCATTATTCTTGTTCTTTAAATGCCTTGTTATTTTACAGACGTAGTATATCGTTAGACTTTATCTCGTACCATCTCTGTAGTCGCTCCAGTCAGGACACTTCCCAATCGATCAAAGTAGTTTGTCCCACTTAATCGTTAAGAAAGAACTATACCATTGTTTTAAGTGCTATTACATCTGGTAGCTCGTTTTAATACTATCAATATTAATCTTATCCACTTGCCTTGGGTCAAGCAATCTTGAGTCGAGTGTTGTCGTGTGCCGGTATCAGACGTAGCGGAAATTTCGTAGATTCTACGGAGCTATGAGGAGCCAGGCCGCTATCCAGGCCAATTCAGTGACGTGTGTGCTACAGGAGGTGCCTGTAGCACTCGATCAGACCGTAAATTAAATACGAATTGACCCTAACCTCGTCTGATTATTATTGTTACGATCCGCGCGTGACAGCTTGGCTCCCGGGCTTTGGTTGGCGAGCTGATCCGTACTTGAAGAGCCATGATAACCTGGAGAACGTCAGTCACAGTCATGACATCATGGTTGAGGCGGAGGTGTCCTCCAAGTGGTAAAGACCCGCCTCAGGGTTATAAGGCGACGTAAATAAATCTAATTACAGTTTCAATAAATGCTGATGATTCCATAGACGAAACACGCTAAGAATACAACCGCCCTTCAACCAAACTTCTTCACAAGGAGCGAGAGTTTCTGAACATCGCCAAAATCCGTAAGAGTACTTTGGACTTACTATTCGTGGTTTAAAGTATAGCCTCTGCAGATTATCATGGAAGGACTATCGTCTGTCAGGACTTCAGTTACGTTCTGTGATCCTGTCCTCGGCAGGACGATTTCATGGACGGAACAACAATACAACTGTACTTCAACTTCTCCACAAGTAGCGAGAGCTTCTGGACACCGAAATACCGTAAAATTGAGTATTTTAGACACACTATTTTTGGATCAAAGTATCGCACCCTTTGCAGACTATAATGGAAGGAAAAGTTGAAGTTAAATGGTGTTTGGAAAGAAAAAAGCTGTCGTGACTCTACAACCTTCACATCTGAACATGATTGGTAGCTCCAGAGTTGTTCTAGCTCACATAAATCAACAATTTTATAGAGAAAAACAAGAACATGTGATAGCCTACGTCTGAAAACGGACTCAAAGTATTGTACATTTGAAGATTTTTTCCCTATCGTCAGCCTCAGATTTTTCTTCTCTTATTATATTTTAAAGGTTTAACTTTATGCAAAATCTATTACAAAAATGCATTGTTCGCTTTCGGACGTAGGCGATCTACTGAACTTTGTTCTCTTCAAATACATGTCACTATCTTTAGCGAGCCAGATCAATTCTGGACTTCTCTCTTTCTAAACACCGTTTTGCAGACCTTTATTGAGAGAAAAATATAAGAAAAGGGGATGCTTAAATCACACAGTATTTTACTCTGTAATAATATCCGTGGATACAGTAGAGGATATTATTAAAATGATTTAATAAAAAACCTCAACGTAATCTCTCCCTTTCTATCTCTCTGACGTCATTGTACAATGAGAGCGCTTTTGTACAAAGTTTCTTAAAGCCGGTAATGTCTCAAAAAATATTGTTTTAAATGTTTGTTTGTCGTTTGGGATTGTTAGGGCGAAAAATGACCGAGTTTGATTTAAAAAATAAATAAATGATATCTTTCAAGTATCGTTGCGGTCGGTCTCAATCATTTCATCAAACAACGCTAGCTTTAAATTTTATTACGTATGTAATCGGGAGAATCTAGCACCTCCAAGTTTAAACAGGACTACCTCAAGGACTTTGGTTGGTCTAACAAGACATGTCAAATTTAACTAAGCCCGTCCTATGCAAATATGGACTCGACTCGGGGGGCTAACGAATATCCAGATATTGCCCCCTTTACATCGAACGCTATCTATAAACAATATTATTACCTGAACACGTACACACAAAGCAGCCGAAAATAAAGTGAGTGTTTTAAAATCTCCATTGTGTAGGATGTGGGTGAATAATATTTCATCGCCCTAACCGCGGTCCAATTGTAAGATTGATGGCGGCCCTACCACAATAGCAGTGTATCTCGCCGTATATTGTAAAATAATACAAAAGCTTTCAGTCGTTTGATGGTGGAAATCCGTGTGGATTAATGCCTGAAAATAAAATAGCTTCAGACGCTCCCTTGGTCGAGAGGGGATAGAATTTCTGACCGAAAAGATAACCGCGACAAAGAAGCGGATATAAAGAAAGACAGTTCTTTTGTTGTCGCCGTGTTACATAGTCGCCGGAGTGTTTGTATACAGTTTAGTGCCGCTAGTCGTATATTTAAATGTACAAATAATAATGCTGCATAAATATTAGTCTGTTATGTAAATAATGTCGGATGTGATGTAAGGAAATATCCCGCGTTCACAAAAAAATGTGTATGTATCCCACGGAAAACGGAACGCGGAGAAAAGGGTAAAAACCCATCTCTAAAGGGGATTTGATTTGGACCTGAAATTTTTATAGTTATTGGATTAAATCAGAAGGCGTTTTGTTTCATTGATTTTATTCAGGGAATATATTTTTTATATTACTAAAATAAAATCTGAATATTTAATGAAAACTTTAAATAATATATATTTCCAATGCATACGAATCTCGAGGTTTCTCCATATATGATATTGGAAAAAAATATATAAAAATAATTGTAATACTAAATATTATTGATATTATCTTAAAGTTGCTGGCGTATGATCAATTTTTTGTCTTATTTGCCTATTACGGAGTTTACGAAAAATTAATAGTTTTTTTTATGAACATCTACTGATTTATTTATAATTGTATTTTAAAATAAAATTTAAAAGGTCCGAATCGCATAGAAGATATTTAACATAGCCGTACTGATGGGGTAAATTGGGGACCCTAAGTTTTTGATTTTGCGTAATGGTTTGGGCGTATTGCGATCAAACTTGCGCTGGGGCGGGGCGCATTCGCCGAAAAATGGTGAAACGTCGTCTTTTACAAAAAAAATCATTACTCTTTTATTAATCAAAATATTGAGCCGAAAATTAAATTACTTGAACTTCAACATTTGCTGGATAGTTCTTGTAAAAAAAATAATTTATATCCCACAGCAGGAGTCATCAAACAATTTGGGAACGGGCTTAATTGATTTTTTTTTTATAAAACATGGTTTGAAAATGGTCTTTCGAATGGTAAATTTTAAATATTTATATCGAATGTTTGTGCTTTTAATATTTAAGGTCATTAGCCCTTGGGTCGCTGGACAGACCATAATTCTTAATATCCACAACAGCTGTTTTTATAGCCCCGAATGTTGAGGAACGTCATAAATTGAAGAGAATAATTACGATATCACACCAGTAAGAATTTATTCATCAAAAATAAATCATTCTACCAATGTGAAAATATTTAAATAAAAACAATACTTGAGTAATAGATGAATTCTTAAATGAAACATCAAATAAATCAATCAATTCTTAAATAAATCACACACCTTCTTGTAAAACAGCCATAACATATTTCGTATAAATGGTTTACATATGCGCGCCGCATTTGCGGAATTCTCCTCAAAGGTCTGAAGTATTTCACCAAAAAAAATATTTAAAAGACTAACCGTTGTAAAAAAAATGCAGCCGATCAAACGCGTAGTGTCGGCTTCAGCGTGTGTTATGCTTGGACATACACAAATACGCTTTTGACGTGGAATCCACGTCCCCCGTAGGCAATGTGTTAATATAAATCCTACACGTCACAAACTTTTTGTATTTGACTAAAGAAGACTAAAGAATAAATATTATAAATAATCATTGACCATTATTGTCCGCAATTGCGAAATTAAAAATAAATCAATATTATTAGTTTCTGTGGCAATAGAGCGCGATGTTTTTTTCGCTCGCATCCAGTACGATGTGCCGAGTGCGAGTGAAACCGTACGATTAAAATCCAAAATATCGACCAAATTATAAAGCATATCAATAATAACTATTTTTATTCTTAGAACAATCCATTTTTTAGCATTTTAAGTTTAGATATTGATAAAAATTCATATAGATACTCTGATAGACCCCCTTCGGACGACGCTATTGTTTTTGAACTCTATTCTAATATTTTAGATATATAGCTTTAAAATAATATTATAGTCTGTCCTCCTGTAAAGCAGATAATGAATGTAATTTGACCTTGAAAATTTAGGCTTTAGTAGGAAGGGTTGTTAAACTCGTTATAGAATAGCGTGGCATATCTTACAAAATTACTTTCTCTCTTTTCTTAAAGATATATAATCTAAAGTCTTTTAAATATGTTTTGGTTTGACCTATTATTATTTTATTCGATAATATCTAAAGTTTTGTCAAAATATGACATTGTTATCGCTTTACGTTTTGTTCTTTCTTATAAGCATTTGGTTTCCTTATTTTTTGAATTATTCATATATAAACTATTGTTCGAAGTTTTCAAGCTTTTCATATATTTTTTTTGGATATTTATGAAAAAAATATGTATTAATCCGTACACCCGCGCCCTATCCCTTTGTTATTTTTAATAATAATAATATATTCACTAAGTGAAATTCCGATAGTGTTGGTATCCGGCGAGAATGTATCGCTCCAGTGACTTATCACGGTGCCCTTTGAGCCCTCGGCGAATTCAATCGTATTTTCCTTTCACCACTCCGACTCCACTATCTTCCCCTTTCATACAGCCGCTTTCCCATTTATTAGACAACATGCCCCGAAATATTACAATTCCCGAATAAAAGGGAAAGACTCGAGTGGCACCGAAACGGGGGCCAGAGTAATGTTGCGGTTTACTTAAGTGCACGGTGATTTAATCCCGACCCCGGCCCCCGCCGACTCTTTTCTCGCTCGGAGGCTGTTGTGTAACACCGGCGATGTTTAAGAAGTTTGATTTGGCATAACAGTGTGTCAGTTGGCGCACTGTGCTTGCTAAACTTAGCTTTAATTAGCTGCCAGAAACTGATGCCCGGGGCGAATCGTGCAGTTCGTCCCCCGTCGTTCCGCCCCTGGATTCCCCGGTGTGTGTCGGGGTGATGCTGCTTTGGTGATGTATGTGCATTGGTTTGTACACGTGTAAGCTGATTGCAGTAATTTAAGCCGAGATGAACTCGAGATTGTGGCGTTAATAATGAATTTGGCAACGATAAATAACAGAGTAGAATAATCCGCCACTGTTAAAACAAATTTTATTCGGATTTTGTAATGTATGGAATGTTTAAGAACAGGAAATCTGTAAAATTAATCAAATTATTTTATTAGAGATTTTTTGGTATTTGTGAAATAATACTAATAAAATGTTGGTAAACATAATCATCAGATATTACACAGACCAATTGTTATATGATTCAGGCAGATGTGTGCAAAAATCATCGTATTACAGGGTTAAAGTCAACCCTCCTATAGCGCTCCTTTCTATAGAGCGATGTATACAGTCCCACTAATAGTGCTTTCTTCAAGATCGCCGTTATTTTACAAAACGTTAAATTTTCAAGGTCGAATTACATATTTCAATAAAAAAAATAAGTCTTTCATACGAGGGATTTCTATAGCATGGCTCCTATCTCGGCGCTATAGGAGGGTTGACCGTAAACGATGCAAATTTATAAAAATGAAAAAATTACAACTTGGTGTTATGCAAAAGTAACTTATAAAAATAATCAGGAGAATGTTGGTTTTTTATAGCTCAAAATGCACTTTAATAAAAAGTTATAAAAAAATGTAATCATTCATTTTTTTTTTAATCAAAATTAACGTACTGAAATACATTTTTATAAATAAATAAAAAAAGGTATTATTAATTAATTATTATAATTAGTTCTAATATGCGTTTATTAAACATTTTTTTTAATATATATATTGTCGGATTATATAAATTTATGTTTTTTATATTACTTTTAGATATTATTACTAAAGCAAGGTCATTACATACAGTAAGGCTTAGGTAATATGAAAGGTGTGGCAGGACTCAGTTTAGCTCCTGATTTTTTTTGGGTCGTTCTTGCTTTATGAGAGCGTCTATTATCGTGGAGAAGAATTATTTATTACCTTTCTGTTAAACACAACTGGACGTTTGATTTATATTTTCTCTTTTTATCTTCACAGTTGTTAAAAATTAACATCTGGAGTAATTGTCGATTTCAATAGTTCATAATCCATTATTCCTCCCACATCCTACCATATGCAAAAAAGAACCCCTCGAAGTGTATAACTAGGCTTAGGAGTCAGAACAAAAGAAGACTTAGAAGTCAGAATTTTTATTTTTTCAGATTAATAGGATAATTTTAATCAAATTAATATGTTTTATCAAACTTTGAAGCGTTATTTTTTCTATTTCGTTCGGGTTAAATTAAAAAAAAACGATTTTTCAGTTTTTTCTTAAGCTCACAGTGAATATTTTTTAAATGTTTTAATCAGGGGTAAAACAAAAACCGTTTTTATTGGCGGAACCAAAAACTGGAGCTAAACCGAATTTACAGTTCATGTCGGTTTGTTATAAATTTTTAATACAAATAAAAACATGTAAAAAATATTCACTCAGAGTTGAACTAAAAGATATAAAAACTGATTAAAATAAAATAAAAAATGAATAGTTTTTTACACGATTATTTATCTTATTTAACTTCCTGTACTTTGATTGCTTTTTGATTTTATGGATATCAGTTGAACGTTGATCTATTTTCCATATTTATTGGTTATATTTATATTATTTATCGTCTTTCTGTATTCATGGTTTATCATAAACTCATGTTACAAACTCTTGGGGTTATCTAAAAAAGTCTAAAGAATAAATACTATAAATAATCATTGACCTTTATTGTCAGAAATTGAGAAAAACATAAATAAAAACAACACTATTCGCTTCTATTGCAACGGGCGCGATTTTTCTCTTGCTCGCATCCGGTACGATGTGCTAAGTGCGAGTAAACGAACGAGTGACACATGCTGCGAGAGCTCAGTCGGCGGCGAGAGCTATACAATTAGTAAAATCAAAAATATCGACCTAATTATGAAGCATATCATGAATAAATATTTTTATTCTTAAAATAATTCAACATTATCTTGACTTGAAATGCTTGGAGTGTTTTAGAGACCCCTAACTGATTGCGCGTTTGTTTTGGAGTTAGAGGGGTTAAATTTAAATATTATTTTACATTTATAACTTGAGATTCGTGAAAGAGGGGGAATCTGAGGTGTTTTTTTTTTAATTATAATGTTCTTCTCGGATAGTTAATAACTTAATATAGCAAAAATTTTCAAAACGTTAGGAATAGCCAAGACTATATTAGTAAGGAGTTAAGAGAGTAATTTATTAACATTAAAAAAAATAAAGAGGCAGATGGTAAAACAACTAATGTAAGATTTTTGATGTCATTATTTTAGATAAATGACGTGGAATTATAATTTGTCTTAAAATATTATATGTGAATACGGAAATTGAAAACCTAAGATACTTATAACGTTCTGGATTGCGATAATCTCCTACGAAATGAAAATGGAGCTGTATTGGCTCAACTCTGAAAAGAGCGCCTGATTATGTTTGCAGGCAAGCTCTTAATTAAAATCTTTAAGGAAAAAAATCAAGAAGATTGGAAGAGTTGGAATACTTGCCAAATTAAAGATTATCAAAAAACATAAAATGCCATGAGGACGCTTTAGAATATAGAATAGTAAATTAATATGTGATTATCATTAAAATAAAATTAGATGTTCGTAAAATATATTTTATTTTCGTGAAAATCGTTAAGGATAGATTCGAATCTATATTTTTTTGTGTTAATTAAATGTGGTGCGATTGACTGGAAGTTTTTTTCACAGGTCACAGGTCACCGATCCGAGGCCCGAGCTTAAGGGATTCCGAGGGTCTGTTCCCAATGAAAAACTGAATATTCATCCGCTCGCCCCTCCCCCGGCCCCGCGGGCCTCGCCCTCCCACCCGCCATGCAATTACAGCTAAAATGGCAATTCATTATTTCGCAAGGAACAAACAAATTTGTGTATAAACAGCAAACAAACGAGCGGATAGACAAACAGAGTAATAAAAGTGCGCCGAGCAATTTACGATGTTTGCGTTGCGAATAATTACGAGCCCCGTGTTGCATACGAAACTTTCGGGGTCGAAATCGCGATGGAAACTTTATATCGGCCTTCGTGGACGTTAATGGCTATTAAAATCTGGCCATAAATTCTAAATTAGTCCTAAATTTCTAACTTCACAGCGTCGAGTTGGGAATTAAGCCCGCGGTTACTAAGGCGCGACCAAAGAGGGGCTGAGGGGCGGGGAAAGCCCACTATAATTTTATGTGTCCACTGGCTTAGATTCTACCTCAAGACTATTTATGTATATTCAGACTAAGGCAATTAGGTCAATTCCTAAAAATAGCATCAAATAATAGAAAAAAAAATAGATTAGGTTACACATCTATAATAGTTTGAGGTCATCTGGATCTGATTACATACGTTCGTTTATTTTAAAATTTTGCCTAATTTATTACTCTCTTCAGTGTCGAGTTTCAGAGTAAAAATTTTTTTTTCTTAAGGTTTGGTAGGAGTATATACATATTGAATTAAAAAAATAGCGCACAACCTTCTTGTACTGTGCAAGTTGGCTGTGCTTATCCTAAACGAAAAGGTGGTATGTCCTTTCAAAGCATTGTTAGAGGTTCTTCAACCAGGATATTCTTTGTCTATTCTAAGACCCTGATCCTCATATAATAAGATACAGAAGTTTCTGACCCAAAATAGTACCGTTAAGATTTCTCACCCATCCAATACACGACGGCGGAAGCGTTCTTGCATTACATCGTGTAGACACCGACCAGATTAATAATTATTTACTGTGTTTACATTTTCGCATACGTAACACATCATCAATCAATAAACTAATATATATTAATATGTAATAATGTATTTTTCCTCAATTTTCTTGGGGGTGCTGCAGCAACGCAGTGTATATAGGCGAGCCGCCCTGATTATTCTTTTCGTGTCCGACTTCTTCAACCTTTATATGTTTGGATAATATTTGGCTGCATCGGCTGCGTTAAGCTGATAGTCCTGGGTCCAGGTGATTGAGGTTAACGCACATCTGAGCAAGCATTCTACGGTCTATATCTCTCCTCGGTCGTAGGTCGCAGGTTCATTTGAGTAGCCCTACTTTATCAGCGTTTCCTTTGTCCTTGCAACTTCCGTTCAGTCTATGGAGCGTCTTCCATTCCACATAGCACAGGAATTCTTGCGGGAGCATCTCTGCTGGTTGCAGATCGAACTGACTCATTCCCCAGCTGCTATCAGTGATTGGTGTTCTGGCTTAGCTGGTTCTATTTCTAGTATTCTAGGAAGGGATTCATGTTCCTGTGAAAGTTGGTTATCACCGTTCTTCTTTTATCAGGTGATGGAATTCCTGCCAAGACGTGTACTTTAGGCACCTTTGTCGTCTATGGGCAAGATGTGGCTACGTCCACGTTTGTAGTGTGGCGTGACCTACCCCATGTAGAGAAGGGGTATTCTTCAAATGAGTATCTATGGTCCATACCCCATGTGCGTGAGAATTAGCACCCCATGTGCTCCCTACTAATTTAGTTTTGGATTTATTTATGGCGCCTATTTTAATGTTATTTTTTTGCACTCGCTTTTGTTAGATAGGGTTTGGTCCATTCTATACTTTGTAGACAATAACATATGCCTTAAATCATGCCTTCGAAGAACCATCCTCATCTGGGTATATATATATATATAAATGGATGTATGAGATCATCAAGAATGTTGGGCTTCGTCTTGAGAAATTCTCATCACATAGTAGCACCTTAGTCATACGAGTGCTATACGATGCATTGGTTCAGAGCTTGCTTGAATCAGGTTCCATTATATGGGCGCCTTATGACTCCTCGAATTCCCTCAGATTAGAGAAGATACAGAAGATTTTTCTGATATGATATCTCTACATGAAGGAGTTTGGATTCTACCCAAGTTTATATCCCAGCGCATGCTTAGGTTTTATAACCCTCCAGTAAAGAAGGTCGATTTACTTGGCAAAGCACTTATTCAAGCTGTTGGTTGGCACAATACATAGCCCCCTTGTACTGTGCGAGTTGCCCTTATGGGCGCCACCTCACTACCCTCAAGCTCGTTCGCGTGTGCTTTTCTTCCGCCAAATAAGAGGACAGGTGCTCTCAGAAACTCTCCGGTAACCAGAGTTATTACTTTCCCCAACCACATGGCCGAATATGTAGATGATTTGATGTCAAATATCGTCGTTTTGTATATATTTTATAATTCTTTTCTTTTGCGTGATTGGCGACCTGGGGTATTCTGTATTGCCAATCACGCATTATCTCTTATAAAAAATTTAAAAAAAAAATATAGTTTAAGTCTTCTCGATATAGGTATTCATTTCTAACATGTAGTTCTAATTTATTTTGATTGATCCTGGCGATGGAATCCTAAATAGATTAACCATCACTCTCACGGAAATAAGCAATTTTCCTCCGCGACAGGTTCTCGTAATGCTTCCAACTACCTAAGTAAATGTAAGATCTGCTTTTTATGGTGCATCTGTAATATCCCACGGATAGATTCGCGTCGGATTTCATCGGCGCCGGAAGCAGCGGCATCGTTTCCGGTGTGATTGCTCTGAAGACCTAGTCTGGCGGAAATTCGAATCGCGAGACGCCTTCGACCCGCATCGTCTCAATAACCAATTCCGTTCGTCTCCGCGCAGACGTTAGCTATTGACGCCGAGGAGCCTCATTGTTCGGCGCCCTGCCTTTGATATCGCGAAAGCACTTCTGCATATTCATACTGACGAGGACACAATGTCGCTCGTATACGTGTGTACCTGTTGCGTGCATATTGCTTCTCATCATGAAAGAGCGATTTATGTGTTTATTGGCTTCCGCAATAAACATTTTATTCATCCTCTCCAAATATATAATTTCGTCGTAAAATTTTTATCGAACCCACTATATCGCCGATAATGGCCGCGATTTCAGACGCCGAAGAGCGCCTCTGATTCGATATTAACATAGTTTGTATGTCAGTCCCGTCATTTTTTCGCCGCACCTACCGATTTTAATAAAAGCCCCGCTGAAAAGTTTTCACATACGAAGCGCTCGTTTCCAGCGAGCGCTTTATAGGTCACCCGTGCAAAAGGATGTCGCCCCATCCATTCACCTGAGCCGCTCCCCGCCTCTCCCCTCGAATTCCGGCCCTGTAGGTGTGCCATTAGTTTTAAATAACGAGGACGGTAATGGAGACGAGTCGTCGCCGGCATTCTGGTCGCCGAGTCCTCGTGCCGAAGGGCCCTCTGGCACAAAGAGCGCTGCTTGGCGATCTTCAGGGCCGCCGGAGGGCCCACTCGACCAGGCGACGGAACAATGCACCGGGCCCCGTGTAAATGTCGGGAATCTCGGTGACAATGGGCGTCGAGCTTTTATTAAGTCCTGCAAGAGTGCACAGAAGACATTTTGTCGTTTTGACCCGAATTTGATTAAAAACGTCGCGTGGAGATTTGTGGTGGAAGAATGTTAAATGGTTGCAAGTCTGCTCGGACAATCTAACCATTGCTAAAATATTTCTCTAATCAAATTTAAATTAAATCTTACTTTGCTGATCATTGATCTTGAATATTCTCTAAATCAGGGGCGTCTAACTGAAAGTCTTTCGCGTATCGCAGCAGTTTGTCATCTATTTTCACTATTAACACGTTTAATAAATCGTAAAATGAATGGCATTTTTTATCAGTGACGGTTTCATAAAGCTTAAGCTTTCTCACAAAAGCTTTTAGTTTTTGTCGATTTAATACATTTAATTTCATTGACATTTAAAACATAAATCTAGAATCCATTATTCATCATTCATCATCAAAATTCAGATATTTTATTGCCATTTTCATTAATAAAAATCCGAATTTTTCCACTTAATTTTCAAAATCTCATTAAGTAATCACCACGACTCAACCATTGATTTTTGATATAAATAATGTTATAAGATATTTATCCCTTTCCAATATTAGTCGAATCTATAAGTTACTCTCGTTATATTATTTTTTTACAGATTTATTAAAAGAGAAGAAAATGAATAAGAAGTTATAGGGTTTGGTCTAATATCCGATTAAAAAAAATCTTGATTCAAGTTGTTTGCTGAAAAACCTTTTGGGCCAATACGTCTGGCCCACGGAGTAGAAAAGGTTAAAGGTTTGCGTTTGCATAGTATATAGTTTGCAAGTATAAAAATATTAACATACGATAAACTATTTTGGTATTTTTTTTAAATTATGTTACATGCTATAACAGAGGTTCCCAATCTTTTTCGGTCAACGGCTCCCTTAAAATATCAGATTTTTTCGCGGCTCTCTTAATACATGAGATTTTTTTCAAAATTGTTGACTTGTTGACTCGTTGAATTGTTGACTCTTAAGAAAAACGAGCGTAAAAAGATAACCCAAAAATTTCAAGAATTGGGAATTCCAACAAATTGAATATTTCCCCGCGGCTCACACTTTAGGAAACCCTCTTTATTGTACAAAAATATTAAAGAAAATTATCCATTTTTAGCCACAAATGCACTTTCAATAATAACAAATTATGAAAAACATAATCAATTGCAATTTTAAATTAAATTGGCAGTTTTGAAATGTTATTTTTAAATTAAATGTATGAAAATAAACTCTTCATTTCTATATACTTATTTCTCTCATGTTATGGGTCTTGCAATATTAAACAGTGGTAATATTATGATGTTGCTTAAATTTTTCGGTCTTTTTTGTTTTCGAAATAAATAAAAAAATTAAATTCCGCATTTTCTTCGACTGATTTAATGTAAAAATAATTGTGCGCGACTTATAATGGACTTATTCCACTTTAAAAAAATAGTTTTTATATTTATTTAATAAAATATATTGGATCATACAGTGATTATTACAAACAACTAATGTTATGGCTTGTAGGTAACATGCATATATTTCGATATTCGTGTGCGGGACTCATTCCCCCTGCGTCTTTAGAGTCTTAAATATCTTTATCGGATCTTTAGTTTTTTTAATCTTTCTGTTATACCATTCATCCATCGTAGTCAAATAATTAAATAAATAATAAGTCTCATACATTATACATATCACATAAAGTATAACTCCAATATCAAAACTTTGATTATCCTGAATATATTTTTGGGTCATTCATAGTTTTATTTTAATTTATGATTTCATGTTTTTGAGTTTTATTTTTCACATTAATGTTATTTTAATGCTTGAAACCTGAAATCGTCTACTTAGTACTATTTATTTATTTTATTTCACTCAGTCTGTAATTTTTTAATCGTAGATTAAATTTACCTTTTAATCGTAGATTTAAAAATAAATCTTAGAGGGCCAAAAAACTTTCAGAGAGTGAAATTAGATTTTTATTTATCTCATTGTCAATTTGTTCAATTATTATTTCCTGTACTGCAATATTCATTGACTTTTAAAAAAATCTCAATATAAAGTGAATGGTTTTACGTATTTTCTGATTTTTTGTCTAACCAATCTGCTGATAATATCTCGCATTATTTTATTGCACTCAGAATCAAAGGAAGTTATTCCTGAGCGTGTGAGTGGCCACTTAGAGCCGGCGATAAATCAGCGCGGGCCCCGTACAAGAAACGGGCTTTTCAGCTGAAGCGATTACGGAAACAGCCATTCAGCGATAATGGCGGTTATTCGTTTACTTTGCGTTTCATTTTTTACGCATGTCTCGTAAATTGAATTGTTCCCCGTCCAAAAATAAACCGGAAAATAATCTCCGGAATAAAAAAAACATTCAGAAATTCTGGATTTCTCAGCACCCTCGCTCTCTCCCTCCCCGTCACTCGGAATCCGCGGAAGGCGGCGAACAATAGTCCGCCAGGTGAGACGGAAGCCATTGTGGTCGCTGATGGCCGACATTTGTTACAGCGGGGATTTGAATTAAATTATATCAAAATATGCTACCCTCAGCGTGATGTGCAATAATCTCGAGACAATCGCAAAGAGGTGCTTTAATCTGCACATAAATCATCTGCGTCGTGTTCATTTATTTTTAAATTAAATTTTATTCCAAACAAAAGATCCGCGCCGAATTCGGTTGACGTTTTTTTTTTGTTTTACCCATTGTCCAAAAATACGTTTGATTCTTCGTCTTGCATTCTGTTCTGAACAAAACTCCTAGAATCCGTAATCACTACATAGGCTCGATTATCTGCTCAGCCGAGCGGTTCCGGTGTTTAGACATGGCTGAACCCACCGGCAACTTACGCCACTACCTGAAGCACTCTGCTGTTAAATCGAATATCTAGCCACACGTTCAAGATTAAACTGATGGAGTATTAACTCCGGAAGGCGTATTAGCTTGGCGCTGCAGATTGAGTGCGCATTTGGCCACATTGTTTCCGAAATGCGTGAATGCGCCCGGAACGTTCTGGAATTTTAATTAAAATATTTACTACATGTTTTTCAAAATAACGAAAAACAATTTCCTGTAGCACATTTCTAGTTTCGAAAAGATAAATATATTAGATTTACGGTTATCATACGTAGAACGAGTCTGGGAGACTGAAGAACTTATTGTTGTAGTAAATTTGTCTTAATATCAGACATTTCCCTAATGTTAAGGCGGGCGCGCGACAGTAGTACCAAAAAGGTATCCCACCGCTGCCACCAATGTTAAGGCGGGCGCGCGACAGTAGTACCAAAAAGGTATCCCACCGCTGCCACCAAATGTTAAGGGGGGCGCGCGTAGTAGTACCGAAAAGGTAACCCACCGCTGCCACCAAAATGTTAGGAGACGCGACAGTAGTCCAATAAATGGAACCCGTCGCTGCCTCCAATGTTAAGGCACCCGAGCTCGCGTATCACAAGGTACACGACCGCTGGCGCCAAAACGTTCGATCGTCCGGTAGTTGACGATCGCGCTTCGAAGATCGAGACAAAGTGAAACACGCTTTGTTTGTAGATGATGTTTATTGAAGAATTTGCAGGTGTCGTCAGTTTGATGAGACGAAAGGATCCCAGAGACGTATCTCCGGTACGAGACGATGATAAAGATCCCAGAGACGTATCTCTGGTACGAGACGATGATGAAGATCCCAGAGACGTATCTCCGGTACGAGATGATGATGATGATCCCGGAGACGTATCTCCGGTACGAGAGAAATCACGGAGATGTGGCTGCCATGACGGCGCGAGCCAATGTATGATGGATGTCTCAAAGATTCCTTTGGACGTTGAAGAGAGGTTCCAAAGATTCTTTGGTACGGATGAGATCATCTCAATATGAGAGTAAGACTGGAGCTGAGGTTCCCAAAGATTCCTTTGGTACTGGAGAGTCATCTCGATATGAGAGTAAGACTTGATCTGATTAGAATCTATTAACCGGGATTAATATAATGGGTTTTGAGAATACACCGCTTGTCATTGAATGGAGAGAGGGTATTCGAAATGTGCCGCTTGACTTTAAACGGAGTGGGAGAATGTTCTCAGAGCTACTTTACGTGAGAAGGATAGGGGCGCACTCCGAGAACATCGAGAGCCCAGAAATGATACGGACGGACTACGCCGGTTTATAACACTAATAACGTTTCACTTCTGCTGTGATTTATGTTAATAATATTGTTCTCATCAGTGTTATTCTGATTAAATTGAAGGTAAGACTAGGAACTTAAAGAAGTAGCTTATAATTCCAGAGACTCGTATTTAGATAAGACAAGACGGAATAAAGCAAGATACTTGATTGAAGCCCAAGACTAGAATTCTCAGATGTGCATATAACGAAGCTTTAGACCATTCCAAACTTTAGGATTTAACAAGATCTATAAAGCAGACTCTGCTGATATTAGAAATTATACCAAAGAAGCTACGAGTATATGGAAAAACTGCGTCTGCAGATGACGACTAAGGAATGCAGCAGAAGAGTGAGACATTAAAAGCGACGAGAAGAAGTGATCCAGAATTTTAAGTAAATTATGATATTTCTAGACATTGTGCTTTATTTTTTAATGAAATCTTATATCTGAGAAGCGTGACATTATGAGTTTTTATCAGTAGAATTCTTCTTGACTCTCATCTTCTACGATCTAAAAAGCTTTTCCAGACTTTTTTGCCATATTTTCGGGCAAAAGTGTCGAAAGAAACGAAAGAAATAACGTATCACCGTCAACCCTCCTATAGCGTGACGTATGCGACAGTCCAAAACGTAGAATTTTCAAGGTCAAATTAGTATGGAGAAGCTCGTTCTTGGTAACGTAAAAGGACGCAGATAAAAAAGCAGGGCGTCCATCCGCTGGAGCAACTCTATAGTTGCTACGATTCGAAATGCCGAATGTAGAGGATCCTTGAGAGTTACGATCAAGGAGATTCGGGTCAAGAATTAACACTATGAAGGTAATATGAGCCAGGATATGTTGTCCTTTGCTGTAAATCGAAGAGCATCAAAAGAGCACTTGAAAGATCTATGAGACTCAGAATCCAAGATAATATCAATACGACTGATTAATTCTACATTAAGAAGATATGTGATAGTTATTTCAATCAGGGTTAGAGATTGATTATCGCCGTTGTATTGGCAACTCTATTCAACGCCATGTTGCGTCCTGGCAACACACGGTATCATCCTCTCCATCAGGACTTTTCGCCCGGCAGTTGCAGCCCGAACACGCTTCTGCATTTGCTATGTCAGAGGATGTAACCGCCATTGATCACGTGCTACATACAGATGCTGCCATGACGACTCTGGAGATCAAGCTGCCAAGGATAATCGCTGACACCAGGCTACAGACTAGCCACAGCATCACTGACACAGCGCCATGCGCACTGATGTGCTCTTATAAGGATACTTAGGTCCGGCCACATTTCGTGATAATCGGAGGAGTAGTCTCTGCAGATATTCTCGGTACCAGAACGTCACGAGTGCCATCGCTGCCAAGCAGAGAGTATCGGGAGCTGCATGCATCAGCTAAGGCAGGGATGAGCAACCAGCTCTTTCGATTTTTTAAATTGATAAGGTCCTCAATCAGCATCATAACTTACCTCATTGACATTTTTGAAGCACCGAGGTTTTTGTGCTTTTTCAATTACCAACAGGGAAGACTTCTCACTTCCATCTGCATTTTTATTCAAAAGAACGGGTAGTCTGTTTTTACTTAATTTTCCTCCATGAACAAGTTTTACCCTTAAAGACGAATGTCTTCGAGGTATTAAAAATATCTCTTGGAGCATATTCTGAAATTTCAGCAGAAATGACCGTCTGTTGCCAATCTTCAGCGATGTCAAAATCAACACTTCGAGATTCCCCGCAAACTGATATATACAACACAGAGTGCCTCTTCTTGAAACGATCTATCAAGCCATTTAATGCAGTAAATACTTCGATATTTAATCGAGACACAATGTGCAGGGCCTCACCTCGAATTAATGGACCGTTCAGCTTCTCAATACTCATTTATAACATTTAAAAACGTCGCGCATTTATTTAAATATGTTTAAAAATTGTAAACGTAAATTACGGGAAATAAAAAAACATTAAGGCGGGTACTATATGTACTAAAATAAAACGGGGCTAAAAAAATTAACGCAAATAGCGGGTAAATGTGAAATACGGGCACGTAAAGAAAGGGTCTCACTATATATCTTTCGCCGTTTTTTTAATAGTGTTTCTATTAATGATGAGGCGGTTAATCAGAAAAATGGTTTCGTAGATTCTAAGGAGCTATAAGAGTCAGGCCGCTATACAGGCCCGTAGCACCCGATCAGACCGTAAATTAAATACGAATTGGCCCTAGCCTCGTCTGATTATTATTGTTATAATCCACGAGTCACAGCTCGGCTCCGGGGCTTAAGGCTGACGACCTGACCCGTATTCGAAGAGTGAAGATAACCTGGAGAACGTCCGTGACAGTCATGACATCATGGTTGAGACGGAGGTGTCCTGAAAGATCCGCCTCAGGATTAATAGGTCACTTTAATCATTTTTACCACGTCTATCAAACCTTTACAAACCCAAAAATATAATGCAGTGATTTTTATAAATATTGTATATGTGAAATATTATTAACTACAACTTCTAGCTGCTTTGATACTGATTTGTTTTCGTGTAAATCTTGCAAGATCACGTTTTTCGAGATACGCCAATGCATCCAGCTGCACTTGGATATTGCATTGCATATTAAAATGACATGGGGCGGTTTGGTTAGCGTGGGAGCTACCACCGTAAAAGCCTTCAATTTATTCAACGGATCCACTCACACTTCACAAGTCCTCTGCATATTCCTTACACAGAGAGCGAGGCAGGGAGACAGAGACAATGCGGAGCTGTCTGCCGGCAGATGCATAATGCTTCAGCTACCCACTCCAGAGGGTCGCCCGAGGGATACGTGCAAGGGATAGGGAGAGGGGCACTCATTCGGATTAATAATTTCGCGATAAAAGTTACACAATAATTAAAATGTAAGCCTACGAACTGATTAAGGTCCCTCCCCCTTACTCTGTCAATTTGCATGGGTATTGTATTTGCGGGAATCGGTGCCCGCAGAACTTTTGTTCTAATTAAAACTTTTCGTCGGGGATTGTACCGTATTCGACTTTGCGAATTACGCCCTTTCAGAATCAATAATTTGATCTTTGTATTTCGTTCGGAAATAATAGGATTAAAACACAATTAATAATGATGAGGGTAGAGTGTGGCGTAACGCGACAATTGTTCTTAAAATTTAACGTCACATAGATATCGCAGATGAACGCAATCGATTGCGACAAATATATTATTTTTGTTGTTTATTTATTTCGCAGTAATTAATAAATAAAAATTGAGATCCATTAGCATTTTAATTAGGGTGCCATTTCCTTGAACACTTTTAATTATTGTCGAGAATCGAACTGAGTGCCATTCCTTGTTTCTAGCATTATGAGTTGATATTAATTAAATGTCCGCTAAACAATATCACTCCAACCCCTTCCAGCGATGAATTGCTAATGATTTTCACTCAGATGTAGATTTATTCAAATCTGGGCTTCTCCACTTTTATTTAATTAATATTAAAATAAATGGAAAGAGAAAAAGGGACGAACGGCGGCGGCTTTAAAATTTTAATGTCATTTTTTTTGTTGTTTATTATTTTTTTATTAAATTTTAAACAATTATGCTCTGTTTTAATCATTTGAATTGATTATCTATTATTTTTTCGTGCATTATTGATAATATTAGCACCTGCCAATTTATTATATGGTACATGGTCGCAGCATCCTTATCGCCCAGGGCAGAACTGCTCCGGTAAATAATTAATCCGGCAGCTGGTAGACAGGGACGTATTGGTCTCGCGAGCTACATTACGTGTAGTAGAGACCTCGGTAAACCTCAGAGGTCTGTTTATTTAAACTATCAGCTGTGAGCAGGGTCTCGTGCAACGCGGACTCCCTGAATAATGGAAAACCAATTATATCCCCCGTGCGCGGGGAGAGATTTTCCGCCGCGTATTGGACCTCGGAGAGATATGAATTATTTTGCAAACGATGCAATATAAAAATAAGCACATGTTTGGATTTTAATTTTGATTTATATATTCATGTCGCGTTCGGGATGTGCCGGTGGGAGCGTACGGGGAGGGGCGGAGGATTGTTGGGGAATTTAATTCTCGCAGAACTTTCACTAAATGTTGGGATCCCGATTGTGTGCCCGAAAAAGGTCGCTCTATATACTATTCATAGAATTCGGCAGTAAGAATTAGTTATGCCTAAATATTAGAAGCACCGAAAAAAAGTTTAATCAATTTATTATTGCCTTCCAATGAATGTTTCGTTGACGTAAATAGCTAATAGATAATAGTGTGAACTAACAAGGTCAATTGAATATGAAGGATATCTAAAGAAGTCAATTTTGTTTAAAGAATGTAATGATTCTTATATATATTACTCAATATCCACTCGATTTATTAACTGATTCAATTCTCCTGCATAGCTAAGCTTAAAATGCAATATTCTACAACAAATCCTAGATGCTTTATTAACACTTTATGAGCCGTTCACGCTAAAAGGCGTGATTTTGTAGCCAAGCGTTATAAGCCGTTCACGCCTTTTAGCGTGAGAGCCATACTGAAAACGATGCACAATGTAATTCTACTATTTGACCACAGATGCTTGGATTATCATTACATGAAACCCTGCGGCCCCCAGGCTAGGTTTCATATAAAACCTTGCGGCTCATACAGTGTTACAAGCTAATTTTATTAGGTTTATTTAACTATGAGAACTGTCCATAAATATTGATAATGAGTTATTTTTTTTAATAGTATTAAAAATGTATTTAAAACCGATTTGAATCGTTATTTCTTCGGTTCAGTTGGTTTTTCGTTTCGACAATAAAAATGGTTTTTATTGTTGAATTTTGTTTTTTATTGTTATATTATGTTGAAATTAAAAATATAACGATTCGAAACCCCGATTGAAAAAAATTTGGGTCTATCTTAAGGGTGTAAAGTATTTTTTCCCTTTTTATTAGAGTAAATCTTATATTTTATTGAACCATTTTGTTATATTATTTATGTGCATTTAGGGTTACAGAATAACGTGGGTGAACTGAGAGGGTGGAAGTGTGTTTAACCCATCCGCCACGGCGGCTCGAAAACAACTGCGACGTCCAAATGGGTCTTTCAGAGACCCCAAGCATTTCAAGTCAAGATATCTTCATATTTTTATTTGAAATATGAATTATTCTATGAATAAAAATAGTTTATTTATAATTATATATTTTATTATCGATATTTTGAGGCTCTTGCCGCACGTGTTAATCGCACTTGGCTCATCGTACCGGATGCGAGCGAGAAAAAACATTGCATCCGTGGTAACAGAAGCGAATATTGTTATTTTTTTTATCGCAATTGCAGACAATAGGGGACAATGGTTATATATAATACTTATTCCTTAGACCATTTTCGACAAATACACCAAATTTGAGACAAGTAGGATTTAAAAGAAAAAATTAGCCTATCCCTATATAACTCATTGCCAGAGATGTGACAGAAGGCAAATATTGGAGTCTAATTTGTTCCTAGTCTTTGTTTTTTTCTAACTTTGCTTGGATATAATTGGTTGAGAATGGATTTTGGATGTCCAAGGATTTTTGTTTATGAAATAAAATAAAACAATGGTTTTATTTTCGGTATCTCTGATATTATTTTATTAGTACATCTTGAACATGATATGAAAACCCATGTTTTAGCAACAAAGGCCGGTTTAAATGTATTATCAAAAATACTTATTATAAAAAAAATGTATTTTTATATAAGAAACCATTTTGGAAACGTAAAAAACATACTATTTTTAACACCACTCATTTTCTAATACATCTATTAGACAAAAAATTACAGAAGAGTGAAATGATGTGTAATAGTTAAACGATGCTCTTTCCCCTAATCTAGCTAATTTTTAGATTTAAAAAAACTAAGACATTGTAATTAAATATCACAAATCTCTCATGATCAATTATTTTGTAATTTATATGAAAATTGAGATAAAAAATATAACGAGTAATTTTTTACATGTATATTTGCTTAATAACCGTTCCATCACTGTGTAAAAAAATAGAATTCAAGGGTCAGTGGGGTCCCTCAGGTCCCCCCATTATTTTTAGCCCAAGCATGATACATAACCCACACGTATAGTCTTAGAGAGCGCTCTCTGACACACGGCAAGGCCTTAACCGCTTGGCACGTGCACTAAAAAAATAAACGTGCCACAAATTTGTAAAAAAAATATATATTACGGGATCATTTATAGAATCCGCTTTATGCCAATTCTCACGTAAACGGATGCGTTTATTATTATATTTATATATACTTATTTTGAATTTAATTGAAAACCGTTCAAATTTATTTATTAATGTATATATTATTTAGATTTTTAGACAATTTTCCGATCGTAATGAATAATTGAAGAAAATTCCATTATTTCGTGCAAGTTCAACACAATTATCTGAATGTTTAACGTCGTCCTCTGCCACTTTCAACATTTAATTTATCTATCGGCGTCCGTACCGAGAATCCACTCTAAACTAGTTCTTCGCTGCTGAAACTTGTTTATTTCTTTCAATATTGAAAGTTTACTCTGTCCCCTACTTGTGTAAATTGTATCTGCCCGGAAAAACTTCGGCCCGGGAAATAAAAAGAGCGAAACCGCATTATATACGGGAATGAAGTGGATACTTGTGCTTTAATAATGATAAAAAAAAACTTTTTGAATACGGCGTGAAATATTGCGGCGATGATTGAGGTTATGTATCGCGTGTAAATAACGGCCGTATTCAAATTTGACTCGCGCCAAAAATACATTTACAAGGAAATAAACTAAGTTTTCGTCTTTCTCGCTCCATTTCCCGTAACTTTTGTCGGCTAAAGTTTTTTTTTTGTATATTTAAATTTGGCAAGTATTCTCTGTGTAGCAGGTGCAAGCAAATTGATAGAATACGAAGGGTGTGTAACAAGAAATCCACGAGAGGGGATCGGATTGCGTACAAGTTCAAATTGCTTGGTTTTAAAATATATATCCAACATCCATTCGAGATTTACAACGTAATATATTATTATCGTGTTGTACAAGACTAATATATATGGCAATCGTTTGTAACACGAACAGAGTAATAGATATTAGAAATATTTAATATTTTTATTGCAGTGTTTCGAACCCTTTTAAAACGATTTTAAGTGTAAAAATATTGTTTTATTTATTTAAAAGGCGATAAGTGTGTCGAAATATTTATATTCTTTATACTAAACTTTTCGTCTTGACAAGAAAAAGGCAATTTGTTGTTGCTATTTTCATATTAAACAATAAAGCACTTTTTGACGCGTCGTCCGAAGGGGTCTATCAGAGACCCCAAGCATTTCCAGTCAAGATATTGATGAATTTGTCATCAATATATTGTCATTTTTTTTTTAATGCATTATTATAAGGATAAAAATAGTTATTCATGATATATTTTATAATTTGATCAATATTTTGGATTTTCTAAGTAATCAATCTGACGCGTAAATGACGCGCGCACTCGGCTATGTCCCATCGCAGACTGAGCTCTAACTACACATGACAACGCTTTCAACGTTTCACTCGCACTCGGCACATTGTACCGGATACAAGCTAGAAAAATCATCGCATCCGTGGCAACAGAAGCGAATATTATTGTTTTTATTATTTTATGCAATTGCACACAATAAAGGACAATGATTATGTTTAATATTGATTCTTTAGACTTTTTTAGATATTTAAAAAAAAAATTGACTTGTAGGATTTATATTAAAAGAGTTATTCAAGAAAAATCAAAACCTTGGGGTCCCCAATTGACCCCATCGGCATGGCAAGGGTAACACTAGGTTTGTTTTGTTGCCATTTTCTTCTAGCATATTCCGCCTCGGTCACTCAATAATATACATTTTGACTACTTAATATTATATTTCATCATCATATCATCGTTTGCCCCAAGGCTCTCACTCGTTGAGGACATGGGCCTTACCATACGCTCGAATGGCAGTCGATGGCCAAAGAAACCTGAGTCTCACACGTGACGTGAGGGCTCCTTTCGTGTCCATATACCGCGGTGACCCGAGCCGTCTCGGTATGCGGTTTTTTGTAATGAGTTTCCCTCTCTTGTGCATTGCTGGCATTGGACGTACATCTTCTACCATGTTAGTATCAGATTATCCTCTCGACTGTGTCCAGGCTAGTAGGAGGGGGTTTGCTTCGGCATTCGTCTGTTCTCTTCTCTAAGGCGTTATCTGCTTATAACGAGTCACGAGTGACAAGTAGCGAGCGACCACACACACACACACCTATATAGATATACACAGACATACATATGCACATCTACCTAAAACGAGTCTCAAGTAGCCGGTCGCAAGTAATTAGTTTCCCTCTCTTGACCATTACTGGCATTGGATGTACATCTTCTACCATGGTGGCAATAGCAATGCTTTCATTATGGGAAAGACCTCCTCTGAGAGGGGTCCCCTAGAAAGAAGGAAGAGGAGCGAAAGTATCGAGTCTAGACCAATTATTGGTCAACAGTTTAGGGTTTTCCTTCCCCGTTAGAGACCAGATTTATTTATGCACACAAGGATATGTGTACACCAACATGTACCTATTTTTGCACTGTTTTGTTGAGTATTTATCATATAACAATATAAATGATTGACCTTAGTTCGTCTTAGGTCAATCACTTATATGTGACACGTGTTAGCCGTCTCGGTATGCGGTTTTTTGTAATGAGTTTCCCTCTCTTGTGCATTGCTGGAGTTGGACGTACATCTTCTACCTTGGTAGTATCGGATTTTACCTTTAATCAAATCCGTGGACGCCTTAAGGCGCAAACCTAGTTATGCCCTACATGCCGCAGTGAATCTGTGGACTTAAACTTACACATGATTTTAAAAAATACTCAAGAAATTTCATGTTTTTTCTTTTCCAAATTGTAAGGACATCTCTTATTTATTAAGTTATGTTTTAAAATTTGAAATATGTACGCCATTTAACTGAGTACCATATGGTGATACCAGTATAAACAAATCCACTCATTTGACAGTTTTTTAGCACAAGACTTGTAAACAAAATTGGCTATTGTCAGTTTTGTTACAACTTTTGTGCTTAGTTCATCGACTGATAAGCCACGGATTGAGAAGCCTTTAAAGTCTGATGACGTCATAGTTGAAATCAATTCATGTCAAAACAGTAGGGAGAATCCGGTGAAGATCGGAATCAACCAATGAAGCATATCTGAACATTTAGATTCGTCATCTGTCATTTTATTGAACCGTATTTCAACATTTCGGATAAAAATCCGACAACAGCTATGAACTCAGGGAGTTTTTATAACACTGGCCAGGGGTATGTAAATGAAAGTGACCCATTACCTCCTAATGTTTTATAAAAATATTAGATTAACTGAAATGGTATTCAAATTAACCAGTGTCGTGGTTTGACACTGGGGGGAATATTAGTGTAAGAGACTTATTCCTCTTGCATCTTTAGAATCTTTATATGGGTGAATGGC
Organism: Philopotamus ludificatus; assembly: GCA_022495035.1. Taxonomy (NCBI): domain Eukaryota; kingdom Metazoa; phylum Arthropoda; class Insecta; order Trichoptera; family Philopotamidae; genus Philopotamus; species Philopotamus ludificatus. Next base: position 91,500 of record JAGXCT010033951.1, read on the forward strand.
GCTTTGGAATGTTTCTCGTATGCCATCCATCTATCGTAGTATAATAAATAAATAAATAAATAAATGTTGTCTTTCGAGTGCGAGACGAGTACTACCCTTATTTACATCGATTGGTGACTAGAGATTAAAAATGGGTGGTGTACAATAACGTAACACGGAAAATAGAGTAAAGACCCTGGAAGGCCGAAATCCATAAAAAGTAATGCTTTGTATTTAGTGGGATTGCAAGGGTATTGTGTATTTCAAACTCTTACAACGTAATCAAATAATTACAGCTAGCTCTATGGTCAATAATTAACAAAATTAACATCACCCCTGAAAATGGGGTAGTGTTTCATTATATATTTTTAATTACGCAGTTCCTAGAATTTATATTTTCTTTTTTATAAGAAAGCGTGAAGGAAAATAAAATAGTATTATAAATCGTTATATAAACGGCAATAACGAATCAATATATCGAATTTTTCCCGCGATATAGAAAAGAAATTTATTACGCCAACGATCGTTAATCACACAAAGGGTCCAAAATATGCTCTGGGGGGCTCGCAGATAAATTTCTGCTGGCACGACAGTTGAATATTTTTAACTGTTGGACTCTGTTTCAAAAGCACAATGTAAGAATAGTCCGCAGGAGGTGTATTTTATGGGTCTGTCCGGTCAATTTTATAACCCTTGACCCTTATATAAGGTCCATGTAGACAGGGTCGTTACGCCTTGTGAACCCCCATAACAACGCGAGCCGCTTGATTCGGTTTTCTTTCAGTGGTTGTGAAACTTTTTTATTTGGATTTTCAGATGCTTGCCTTGTCCATCGCAGTGCGAGAGTTGCGACAGCGGAGGAGCTTGCGGAGCCAGGAGGGACGCCCTAGTGAGAGGCGCCTTGTTGGCAACTCAAGCTGCTTGCATGCTGGTTACCGTCATGCTAGCTGCCGTAGTCTTCAAGCAGAGAAAGTGCAAGGTATATTTATATCATTTTCCAACCCTTAATCTAATAATCTAAGATTATATTAGGGGGACCGAAAAGTAATCAAAATTTCTTCAATGAGCTCATTCACAGTTAGTTTGTGTCGAAGTTCTAAATTTTATTTTTCTATCAAGGAGGAAAAATGTCAAGGCCAACAATAGATGAGGCACACTTACGCCATTATATTATATTTTTGTTCGACCAAGGAATGAAGCCAAAGGAAGCAGTGAAAAAAATACCAATACTTATGGGGATATTCTGAAGCTAAACAAGTGGTTTAAAAAGTTTAAAAATGGAAATAGGAATCTCAAAGATGTCCCACGAAAAGGATGTCCCACGAAAAGGATGTCCCCAAAAATTATATGATGATATCCTGAAAGCGATGGTGGATTTAGATCCTCGTGAAACAATTGAAGATCATTTTTGTTAACAATGACTTTCTTCCCTGTGATCCCTCGACCATCACTAACATTAAAGAAGGTCCTTATTTGTGTGTGGTGGGATTTTTCTGGAACTTCAGCAACAGTGTGTTCTGAACAACTGAAGCGAATGAAACAAGAGCTCATAAAAAAACGATATTGGTCAATAAAAAAAAAAAAGATCCTTTAGCACGATAATGCGAGAGCTCACACTGCAAAAATTAAACAGGAAAAATAAGGATGCTTACACCAGATCTCACGCCGTCGGATTACCACCTTCTTAGATCGTTAAAGCATCGTAAAAAAATAATAAAGATTTTTAATGAAAAATCATTGTGTTATTAGGTGTAGTAAAAAGTCGTATTTTCAAAGGGTAGTTTTAGAATCAGTAGTTTTTAGTCCTTTGACGAGTCAAGACGTGTTATTTTATTGTGTGCTTGTCGAGA
>JAGXCT010033951.1:94267-124031 GCA_022495035.1 Philopotamus ludificatus
TTTTTAATTCCAAGTCAGCAGAATTTTTCAAGAAAGGTATTTTAGATTTGAAAAACGGATGGCAGAAGTTTATATAATGTAATGGTTTGAAATTTGAATTTTATTGAAAATATACGACAGGACTGTTCACTACACCTAATAATTTTTGATAAATAAATGTTTTTCGCCGGTTAAAAATAATTTTGATTATTGTTCGGTCCGCCTAATATATAAAATTTTCCTTATTTATTTTCAAAAAATATTTTTCTAGTATTGTTCGACATCAATCAAGTGGCCTGTCTGCAATATCATCCTGTGCAAAATATAAAATATTTTCGCGTCGTTTTAGAAACGTTCGAATTTATATCCGGATTAACGACGATGATTCGCCGAAAATATGGCAAATCTAATATTTTTTAGCCGAACCTCTCATTGTTATCCTAAACATAGAATGGCAATAATAAAAATTTTATATCAAAAAAATATTCTCTATTCATACATTTTATATTAAACGGAGTTCAACGTATGAATAATGGATCGTTGCCCCGAAATTCGTCTGCCATAATAACTATTATAAAATGTTTATTATTCGGGGGCCGATCTCATTTGTCATTATTACGATTCAGATATTATGATTGACTATTTGTACATGTCGTTGATTTTATTCACGATTTTTTTGTTGTTGCAGACTATTGCATCTGGAATGTGGACTATACTGGAGACGATACTTCTAGGAACATTTTTGCTTTATTCAACGGTGAGCTATTAAATTATACGTGTTTACATAAAACCATGACGGCTTCACCACACCAAAAACATGTCGAAATTCACTAAAAAACGTATCGAAAAATACGTATTGGGTCACCCGAGTGCAAACGATCATTTGGCGGATTAGTTCCGGCGTTACCGTTGGGCGCGATCATCATCAGCACCCAGCGATGATCAAAAGAAGTTCGGCTTCATCAATCTCGCGGATGGTCACGCTTCATCCGTGATCCAATACGAATCTTTTGATTATGCTGATTATTATGGAAATGGATATGTGGCTAACGGTGTGGTGTACCGCAAGCTATCCGAGCTATGTGTATCACGCTAATTATGCAATGGGCCGAGTTGAAGCCGACTTGCCCCAATTTGTGCGAAAATACAGCGATGGCACATGTTTGCCAAATTATTGTTATCGACGAGCATACGATTTTTTTTTATTATTGAGAAATGTTGGGTCATCGTGATCTGCGTATCCGTTCATTGTGGTTCAATGTTACGCAGACCACTACGTAGTATTTTATCGGAATGAAAGATTTTAATGGTTGTAACCTAAATAGGATGAAAAAGTTATTTTTAGCTGAAACCGATGAATATATACGTCCGATGCTGATTTTTTTATTTTATTAATTGATACGGTTTTACAATACATATATTAATTAGATTAATTTTAAATCAATTTTAGAAGTATTTAAATCCTAATTCTATGTAAACGTCATTTTTACACTGCTTATATTTATTTTTTGTTATTCAATTATTCATAAATTTTCAAAAAAAAAATATATTTCCCAATGAGATTGTCAACGTTATGTTGCCGTTCTCTTCTAACGTATTCCGTCTCGATTACACCACGCGCCAGGCGGCCATTTAAAAAAAATAGAGTGGCTGTTTATTTTGATGCCGTTCATTTCTAACATATTCTGTCTTGGTCGCACCATACGTGTAAAAACCTTGTATATAAAGGTTTAATTCTTTAGATAAGATACTTATTTCGGAATGGATGTGATTAACTCAAAACTAAAAAATAAACAAGACCATCAATCCTAGCTTTAGATAATACACATCCTCGTCTTTATTAAAATATCTATATACATATTTTTATTAAAGAATGTGTAATTTTATAATCCATCTAAAAAAATGATCACATACATTTTTGAAATTATTCTACAAAAAAATACTACAAAGCGTAGTAATTTCAATATATTTTTAAGTAATTAATTTTAATGACAGCCATTATATCAAAAATACATTTAAGAAACTCATCCATTATACAATCTTAATCCAATATTGCCTCTTTACTGAATATTAATAATAAAAGCTTTAAAATATTAGCAATCGTAAACTAAAAAAAGGATTTTTTGAAATGCGTTTTTCCGGAAAATTATTTTTTGAAACGGAATATATGTCAAAAAATACTAAACGGATTTAAATTGACTATATATTAATAATTATTTTTGAGGATTTAAATAATCAACGGAGAAAAGGGCGAGCCTTGACTTTCAAACACAATAAATTCTTCAAAATGTGTGCGAATGTTGAACGTGCAAAAGTAGAGAGATGTAAGAAAACATTCCAATCTTTAAATATGAGCTGAGTAACCCAGGATTTTCCAGTTGATTTCCAAATGACTCGAAGCAATTCTTTATATTTTCCTTTCAATGCTCTAAGTTTTTTCTATATCACTGACTAAGCTTCCACCAAGAAGTAATGTCAATCGCTTTTTAGAAGGTTTATGTTCAAGGACAACTAATTCTGACTTTAAATAGGAATGTACGATTAGTAATCCAACTGAAATAATATTAAAAAAATACCAAGTGTCACGGTTTGACACTGGGGAGTATATTAGTTTGAGAGAATCATTCCCCTTGCATCTTTAGAATCTTTATCGAATCTTTATATTGATGACGAATATAGAATATCGAATTTAGGACGCTTTAGAATATCTTTTATGCCATCCATCCATCGTAGTCAAATAAATAAATAAATGATCAAATTGATATATGTTACCTACAAGCCATATTATAAATATTACTTCAGTTGGCTTGAAATTTTATATTATTTAAATAAACTTATGTATTCAACGGAGAATAGATGACATTAAACTAATTAATTCCAACGTGTCAGCTACCTACATCAGGGGTGAGCAACCCGCGGCCCGCCACGCTTTCTCGTGCGGCCCTTTAAAGATTTTACATTTTGAATGGTAAGTGATCATTGATCGAGATTAATGATGTACGATTAGAAAACTGCGTGCGAGTTATGTCGTCTATATCTGGAAATATATATCAACTAATGGCAAAGAAGCAATGCCAAATTTGTCATTAACCTAGCCGTGCCGATGGGGTCTATTTGGGACTCTTAGTCTGTGATTTTTCTCAAATAATTAATTTAATATGAACTCTACATATTCCAAAGTATTTGTATTTGTATAAATATTATAAATTATCGTCGTCTATCGGTGACATATCCTCAGTATGCGGTGGGACATTTTTGGTACGATGTGCCAAATGCGAGTAAAACCGTGCGATTGACACGTGCCGCGATAATTTATTCATCTTCGAGTGCGCTCGTCATTTAAGCGTCATATCGATTAGTTTAAAAATCCTTAGTATCGACCAAATTATGAAGCATATCATAAATAGCTATTTAACTTGACTTGAAATGCTTGAGTCTATTTTCCCTTATAAATAGACCCCCTTCGGACGACGCGGTTGGTTTCGAGCTACCGTGACGGATCGATTAAAAGAGAAGAATCAGGAAAATATTCTATTAATAAAAAAAATATATATAAACATCACTGTTTGAGAAGAACGTAAAATATGCCTTAAAACCCCTCATTTAAATAAATATCACAGTATTTATTTCAATTAGCCAAAAGCTAACACACAAAAATTACACATATTTTGCAAAAAGTATAGCATAGAATTTAAGATGCTGTTGAAATCTCAGCTAATATATAAATAAACAGAAAACCTTCCTATAACACGGTATCCAATAACATGGTTCCGCTGTAACACACAAAAATATAATCATTTTTTTGTCAAGATATTGATCAAGGTTTTCTCAATATCCTGACTTGAAATGCTTGGATTTTCTTCGTTTATCATATTATCGTACGTTTCTTACACTCGGCCGCACAACATTTTTAAATTTGTAGCTGGCCCGTTGTAAAAAAAGGTTGCTCATCCCTGACCTACATAAAAATAAACATGTGGAGGTAATGAGTCCTTCCTCTTACATATCAACTGGCCAGTGTTATAAAGAATTCCCTGAATTCATAGGATTCGTCGGAGGATTAGTCTATCCGAGTATTAACTTAGATCAGTCGCGAGTGACTTACATTATCGTAAAATATGTATATTACCTACAAGCCGTGACACTGGTTGTTTTTATATATATTTTTTTTGTTGCAAATATGCATCTCATACATATGTATTCGAATGGCACATATGTTCAGTCAGTAATAATACATATTTTTTGTAAAAATCTTAATGTAATGGCGGAAACAGATGACAATCAGATCAGACCAAAAACCACCTACACGATATATGCGATATTTTTATTGTGCCATTAAATATTTCACTAAATATCCTGTCAAAATCAAAATTTAGTATAATTCTCAAGGTTTCCATTATTGAATCGGACATGTAATCGCTTTGATAGTCTTATGTCTAACATGTGGGTCAAACCTACATGCGTTGCATCATCCGACCCAAGGTCCGCCGTCGCTTTCCTTCTTCAGGATCCACGCCTGGCGGAGCTCCAATGTCACACACCTACCGGCCCCACGAGAGAAAATTCATCAGACTCGATAAAAAAAAAAAAAAAAAACTCGCACTTGGCCATAATTTGCACGACTGAGTGAATAGCGCCATTTGTTATTTTCATGGCTGCTTTAACGACAAGATAATTGTTCCGATAGACACGCCGCGTTCTTTCTTTTGCAACCGAGGAAGCGATTAGCATCCGACGGCGTACGCTTCCCCCGCACTTCTCAACGAGATAAATAAATAATATTTTTATTTATCATTTGCAACAAACACTATTACCATCGACGCATCCCTACCACCAATATGTTATATAACAATATATTCCAAAGCGCGCACCATCGCCGTTACGCTCTTTAGCATTACCATAGCCGATGGTGCGAAAATAGATTTTTAACGAGTGTGCGAATTTAATCGCAAATATGAAAATAAGCATATGGAGATCATTAATCTCCATAAATATTTGGCGAATTTCAATTTGGTAAATATTTCCGTACCATGAAAGTATATGTTTTTCAGTGTACGTGGGAAGTATTGACGTATGGGATTCTTTGCGCGTGTGATTCGTTGCCGGAATCTAATATGATAATAGATTATGGCTGATAGAGTGTTTAGGATAAAATCTTAATCATAATAAATATACAACGTTGTGTATGATTCGCATAAAATTAACGATTCGTTCATTGTTATTAATAATAACAGTGATGGAGTAACGTTTTCGATAGAAAACTTTTTATTTTATTATTGAATTAATAAATCGTTTCACTGTCCATATTCACTACGATGCTGCAGCACCCCCAACCAAATTGAGGAAAAAATATTTTTATATATTAATATATAGATAACGCCTAAGAGAAGAGAATAAACGATACCAACATGGTAGAAGATGTACGTCCAATGCCAGCAATGGCCAAGAGAGGGAAACTCTTTACAAAAAAACACATACCAAGACGGCTCGGGTCCCCGCGGTATGGACACGAAAGGGGAGCCCTCACGTCATGTATGAGACTCAGGTTCCTTTGGCCTCGACTGCCATTCAAGAGTTTGGTAAGGCCCATGCACTTATCGAGTGAGAGCCTTGTGGCTGGCAATTGATGATGTGTCTATATAGTATTACCCCGCGCAGTGTAGTGCAAGGGAGAGGTCTGCTTGTCAGCGCTACCAGCGTCGGGTATTGAACGGATGCGGGTCGGTAGCGGAGTGCGGGGATGGGAAGTCTCGCCGCTTAGCGCCGTGTCGCGCTGCGACTCGTAGCAGTCATACTGACTCACAGTTTTTTTGAGCCACGTGCCGCGTGTCACTTATTTTATTGTTTTTAATATTATTTAGATATTTTAATATTCCACAGCTCCCCCAAATATGTTACTCATGAGACGTTACTAGTTAGATACAAATACCGTGTAATGCGAATTCGTAAGCTTAGTAAAAGGGAAAAGTTTTCTTTAGCAAATTTTTGCCACAAAACACTATGATTTTATGAAAATTTTCATTTAAACAATATATACACTTTCTTCTTTGGTATGCTCTTTAAATGCTTAAAAATATTTTTTAATGGTTTGAATTGGATTTAATATTCTTGTTTTTACCTTAATTGACTATGATTTGATATTTTCGCGAGTAGTTGCAATTTATATTTTAAATTTTGAAAGGGTTTAGTGCATTTTGAGAATTTGTGTGAGATTATAGAGTTAGATAGGCCGAGATAATTTATTGTTTCTATTTATTAGCGGGTAAAGCATAGCATTCTAGCCGTGCCGATGGGGTCTATTAAGTATCCCAAGTTTTTCTCGAATAACTCTTTTAATTTAAATCCAATACCACTTAAACTTTTTTTAATTGTCTAAAAAAGTCTAAAGAATAAATATTATACATAATTATTGTCCTTTATTGTCCGAAATTGCGAAAAAATAAATAAAAACGACAATATTCGTTACTATTGCCACGCGCGCGATGTTTTTTCTCGCTCGCATCCGGTACAATGTGCCGAGTGCAAGTGAAATTTGCGAATGACACGTGCTGCAAGAGTTCAATCTGCGAGATCGTTGTCATTTACGTGTCATATTGATTGTGTTAAGGCACACGGGCTCGTGTATCACAAGGTACACGACCGCTGGCGCCAAATTATGAACCGTCAGTAGTTGACGGTCGTTTCGAAGAGCGGTATTCAGTAAAACACCCTTTGTATTGACATTGATGTTTATTGAAGAATTTGCAAGTGTCGTCAGTTCGATGATAGGTGTGACGAAAAGATCCCAGAGACGAATCTCCGGTACGAGATGATGATAAGGATCCCAGAGACGTATCTCTGGTACGAGAGAAATCACGGAGATGTGATTGACGCTGACAGTGTCCACTTACCAATCTCGACTGTCGAAAAGACAACGACCAACTGCTGACTGACAAAAACGGAATTTTGTAGCAGGTATGAAATATGGAGACTTATTATCTATGAAGGGAAAGCACAAGAACACGAAATGTGACCATTGATTTTATAACAATTAGTTAAAAAAAAAATATCGATCAAATTGGAAAGCATACTATTTTTCTTCTTAAAATAATCCATTTAATAGAAAAATCATGATATTAATGAGAAATTTATCACTATCTTGACTTGAAATGCTTGGGGTATCTGAGATACCCCCTTCGAACGACGAGGTTGTTTTCGACCATCATTATTATGTTATTATGATAGAGTCGAAAAGGTTTTAGTGTGCTCAGCGATTTTGTAATTCTAAAAAAAAATATGTGGAAGGAATTTTGAGCCATTGTATTCAATGTATATTGTCCATTGCGACTTCTTTATTGATGAGATAAAGAGAGAATCATTTTACGAGTCAAAGGCCATATCGAAAATTGCGCCATAAGTGCTTTGAAGGTTGAAAAAAACAGGGTTTCGAACCTTCTTTTTTTTCGTTCCGGTTCAAAAGAAAAAAATAATCTTAAAATCTGAAAGATAAAAAGGAACGAAAATATCCGACGCACTGAGGTAGGATAATATTAATAATTATTACACGATTGATTTCTCTTTTTGATTAAAAAATATTAATTGTCATGATATTTATCAGGTTGTTCGGAAAGTAATTTCGTTTTTTTTATGAAAATGAAGGACGATTTTCTTATACTGAATAAATATTTTATTAAATTATAGATTGTCCATTCTGGTCCAATGACTTTTGCCATCTTTCTGGCAGTAGCATGATTCCACGCTCATAAAATTTTTGTTCTTTGCTGGAAAAAAACTGATCCAGGTGATTTTTGACCTCCTCATTTGAAGTAAAGATTTTACCATCTAAAAATAATTGTAAGGACCGGACCAAATAATAATCAGAAGGTGCCAGATCTGGAGAATATGATAGATGTGGCAGTATATCCCATCCAAGCTGTAAAAGCTTGTGGCGAGTTAACAAACTTGTATGAGGTCTCGCATTATCTTGGTGGAACAATACGCCCTTTCTATTGATCAATTCTGACCTGTCTGTTTAAGTGAATCATTCAATTTGTTCAGCTGATGATAGTACACTTTAGAATTGATCGTTGTGTTGTCCTGTAGAGGCTAAAAAAAACGATTAATTTGAAATCCAACCAATTTTAAGAATATCGGCTTTCAATCGGTTATTTTTTTTACTCCATGATCTCTTGCGTTCAACATTGTTGAAGACAACCCATTTATCGTCTCCAGTGATGATGCGCTTCAAAAATGGATCATTTTCTTGACGTTTGAGAAGCAAATCACAGACGTCAACCCGACGGCACATTTTTTTTTCCGTAAGAACATGAAGAACCCAATGTTGAGCTTTGAGATTAAACCTAGGCATTTCAAATGATCACGAACAGTCGAATTCGATGAATTTAATGTTTCAGCGATCTCACGAGTTGTTATTCGGTTTACATCAATATATTGCCTTTATTGTGACTTCACTAGCTTCAACTGGCCTTCCAGAACGTAGTGTATCTTCAACATTAAAATTTCCGGATCGAAATTTTGCAAACCAATTTTAGCACTGGCGTTCTGTCTATACATCTTCTCCATACACATCGGATAATTGTTTTCTTGCTTGAACTATGCCGAAAATGTTGATTTTTTTTCCCATATTTGAAAGGGTACCGAGTGTGTAGTTGGCTGTGAAAAAATACAATTAAGTCCTTTGTTGGGAAAAAACGACTTTTCTAATAACCCAATATTTAATTTCGTTTGTATTTTCGTTTCAGTCTGATCAATTAGTAATTCTTTATTACATTCACCGCGATTTCGGCAGCGTTACGACCTATTATTTCGATATTTGTCTCAAATAAGTCGTTGAAAAGCGTGATTACGCGCTTGTTTATATTTTTCATTAATTTTTTAATGTATCAGATAAGCATTCAGGGCTGGCAAACAATGCGGTTAGTGTCTCAAAATTGTGTTTTAAACCGGTTAACACCTTATCTAATGGCGTCGTAATTGGTAAAGCGCTGCTTGATAATTGTAATTGCCCCGCAACACAAGTAGGTGTTTTGCCGCCGAAAGCTTTTAGTGTCGCTACAGATTCTAGTAGCAAGTTTCGAGGGCTCAAACAAAATTATCGCGCTTTTTTCACGGCTTTAATTTAATATTTTTCGCGATTGTATGTATTCGCAAAGGCGATTGTACGCACCGTCCGTTAACCCGTTCGGTTCAATTGTTGTCTGGACGTTTTGTGATGCCACATAATTTTATTGCGCGCCAATTTAATCCCGCGTTTCATTAACCCTTTGAATGTCATCGGGGATTAAAACGTTGATAGTTAAATTTAATATTTTGCATACATTTGCGATATTAATTCGGAGTGTTTAATGTAATTTTATGTGTACGGATTAAATTATGATTTATTTAGTTTTAGTAGATGGGAGTTGGACATTTACTATTTTAAATATATTTCGTTACACAAGTAGCTGATTCATTGCTAATTATTATGTAGATATTTGCTCTTAATTACTGGAATATCAAGGCCGATTTATTTTTGCACACTAGTTGTGCAAAAATGTACTCATTACATAATCAAACATTGAATGCGATAATGAATTGTGCAAACATTGTTATCTGATTATCTAACGTTTTCAGAATAATTATGCATATTATAATAAATCCAGGCTATGCCAATTTTAGCGCGATTTATTCCTAGTATGAATAAAAAAACGGATTATTTTTGTGTTCTAAATAGAAGCAATATAAATATTTTAGTTATATATTTTTTTTTATTTGTTACCAGCCATTGTTTTATTTTGCCTTTAATTGACTTTAATGGCAGAGACTTAAGTCTTTAAAGAATAAAAATCGTCTACGCTTTGGACTTATAAAAAAATGGATTATTCTATGAATAAAATAGTTATTAATGACATGTTTCATATTTTAGATTTTTTTACTAATCAATATGACACGTAAATGACACACACTCGGCGATATCTCGCTGCTGACTAAGTACACGCCGCCGGCTACCGATTGTAGAATTTTCGCGGCACGTGTCACTAGTATACGTTTCACTCGCACTTGGAACATTGTACCGGATGCGAGCAAGAAAAAACATCGCGCCCGTAGCTACAGAAGCAAATGTAGTTGTTTTAATTTTATTCGCAAGAGCGGACAGTAAAGGTCAATAATTATCTAAAATATTTATTCTTTACACTTTTTAAGACAAATACAAAATGTTTATGACTAGTAAGATTGATATTAAAAAATTAGGGGTTTCTAAAATACACCCTATCCGCACGGCTAGGTTAATGAGGTTGAGTTGAAATTAAAAAGTTTCGAATCAAAGAAATTTATCAGGACACAAAAAAATAATTTAAATTTTTTTGTCTGCTGTTTTCTACCAAATGCTAAAATATTTAGGGTCAAGTTACATATTTCGTAAATATATTATATTATGATGTCGAGCAAAATAAAGGTCAATGCCCTTTGATTTACAATAAAATATAACATGCGCGCGTAAACAAACTTAGGAGATTACGCTATAGGAGGGTTGAGTGTAATATGGCGAAACTGGCTATTTTATTTATTGAATATTTACAGCGTCGATTTTTTAATTATAGTTAATCCTCCTATAACGCTTTCTGCTATACAAAGGTTTTCTATAGCTTTAACGACAATCCCTTCTTTAGTGCTCTTTTCTAGAGCGCAATTTTCTACACAATGCTAAATTTATAAGGTAAAATGACATGTTTCGCAATTATTTAGTACATAGCTGAACGAAATAAAGGTCAATCAATACCCTTTGATTGACAACAAAATATAAAATAAAAATTAAACAAGTTAGTTTAAAATATGTAAATGGAAAAATATTTCATGGGTTGATTTCGTTCAATTTACAAAATACAATTAATAAATCTCCATCCCAAATTTTGTACGAGTACCTAGTCTTCTATAGGGCGCGTTTCTATAGCGTGGTCCTTATTTCAGCGCTATAGAAAAGTAGGCTGTATTTGTTTTGCATTTCTATAAAAAATAGTATTAACATTTTATTACACGATTTTCTATACCTATATATTAAATGTTGCTCTTTTTTTTTATTAAAACATGGTTTTTATAAATTCAGGGAAACATTCCTCAATTTTAGTTTCATGACTTTTTACACGGTTTTTGGTGGAACGTAAATACCGCCTAAAAAGATTTGAATGTACAATTAAAATAACCTAACCCTAATAAAAAGATACAGAATAAAATAAAAGATTCCATTTTATACGGTTTTCAATTAACGCGATTCAAAAAAATATGTTTAAAATATTTTTTTTTATAAAAATTAAAATAAGAAAATAGCAATAAAATAAAATCTCATTAAAAAGCATTATTTAATATAATGGAATCTGATTTAAGCAAGCTCCGAACCAATGTATCAATCGTATGACAAAGGTACTACGGATGCGATTTTCTCTCATACACACGTTTAATACCGTCTTTTTCCGAATATAAGACACTGTCTTACTTTATTTTTTGGTTCAAAATACGTGCTTGGGCTTATTATCGGGGGTGGGCTTATTTTTTCAAGTACAATAAGTAGATTTTTTTTTTATTCGTGCATATAATATGTACGTTTTAGGTACTAAAGTTACATTTTAGGTACTAATAAAAAGGTATTTAAATTTATTCGAATACAGTCAAGTCATCTTCTTCTGGAACATCGTCATAAATTATCAAATCCTGAATTTCGTCCTGATTTTCCTCCAAATCTATTTGCTGTTGAATCAATGGTCTGAATGTCTCATGTCCTGCAATATAGCTATTCTTAAATAAATATTTCTTGTCTGAATAGCCTTTTCGTAGTGCATTGGAAACACAACTGTCATTTATATTATCCCATGAATTCTTCACCCAATTCACAACTTCTTGTAGGCCAGGCTTCACAAAATTTCCACGTACATTTTTCACATTATTTTAATAGGGCTTATTTTTGGGTGAGGGCTTATTTTCGGGAGATGTCTTATTTTCGGAAAAAGACGGTACATATAAACTAAATTTTAACAAAGATATCAAACAAAATACCCAGATTTTTAACAAACGTTTGTTTTCGAAGAGTTTCATTCCAAATATAAATTTCAATTCCACTGAAATAATATTCAAAAAATAACCAGTGTCGTGATTTGACACTGGGGGGGATATCAATGTGAGAGACTCATATCCCTTTCTATGGGTGAATGTCACTTTGGAATCTTTCTGTTATGGCATTCAACCATCGACGTCAAATAAATAAATAAATATTTTATTATTTTTCATAGCGGTTATGGGTAAAGTTACCGAAATATTAAATAAAAAAAATGTCCAATAAGTTGTCGAGTAGGAGCAAGGTGAAGGTTCTAATTAAACTCTTTACCAAATTCTGCACAAAGACACCTTGTTATACACGTCTTGCCATAACCATGACATGATTGATGCCCGCCGCCATTGTGCTGACTCATATTTCCAAATATGATTTTTTTCGACGGCCAAAAAATGGCGTTAAACGATATATTACTGTGGCGCGGTGGTAAGGCAACACCGTATGTCGTTCGTTACGCTTTATATGGCGATGGGGAATCGCGTGGCCAAATAGTTAAATGAACTATGGCCGACATTCGTGCCAGGAAACTTTTTAAATATAATGCGAAAGCGTTGATCCCCCGCATTTCGTCGGCATATAACAGGAACAATGAGGGAAACAAATACGAGAAAAATTCCGAAAACAAACGTCTGTTAAATAAACGTGTCACGTTTCGAGCGCCCGTTATATTTACACGTCCGGACCGGTGCTAGATTTATGTATGAATCAGCAACGATTGCTTGTTTGCTTAAAATATGTCTATTTATTTAATTTATTCCCGAACGTCAAAGTAAAAATGTATTTAATATAAAAATAATGTACACAGATATCTCAGCTTAAGCGGTGTTAAAAATTTTATGCGCGCTTGGCTCTACAAAAATAGATGATTTTCTGTCGGATGATAGTGAAAATAACGCTTTAACTTAGGGATTCCTAGTCTTTTTTCCCACTAAGTTGAACTCTAACCTTTATCCCATCCGTCACGGCCGCTTGAAAAAAACTGCGTCGTTCGAAGGAGACTTTCAGAGACTCTCAGAGACCCCCATGCATTTCAAGTTAAGATATTGATAATTTATTCATCAATATCTTAACTTGTTGATTGTTTTAAGAAAAAAAATAGTTAAGCGCATTGGGCGATGTCTCTCTGTAGACGGAGCTCTTGCAGCACGTATCACTCGTACGTTTCACTCGCATTTGGCACATCGTACCGGATGCAAGCGAGAAAAACATCGCATCCGTTTCAACAGCAGCGAATATTCTCGATTTCATTTTTTTATTGCAATTGCGGACAATAAAAATTAATGATTATTTATAGTATTTATTCTTTAGACCCTTTTTTAAAGAAATACAAAATGTTTAGGACGTGTAAGAATTATTATAAAAGAGTTATTCGAGAAAAATAGAAAAAACTTGGGGTCCCTTATGTTTGACATAGCTTAAACAGCTTAGGGTTGTTTGACATAGCTTAAACAAGGATAACACACAAATCAGCCTTAAACAGGTTGAAGACTAAAACTAGAAAATACTAGAAATACAACTACATTATTAAAAAAACGTTTTATTATTTTTTCGGTCAGAAAATATAAAATTTAGGGGATGGAACCTTTTATTTTTATGCACGTTAGTCTTTAGAATTCTCGTATCTTTTTTGGTAAAACCAAATGTCAATGCCATTGTGTAGTTGTTTTATAAGTTCTATGTATTTATCTAAATTTAGACGAAAAACAATTATGAGAGTCATGATTTTTATCTGTGATTGATGATAAGTTTACATCTTTTTTAATAAACTTTTTAGTCTTGATTGACTAGATTTAAATAACATTGTGATTTTATATAACTACTGTAATATGCATTTAACACTTTACCATCCGCTTACGCCACGTTGGCGTCCTGTTTCAGCCAACTGTTATCTACCGCATACGCCACGTTGGCGTCCTCGGCTATACGCAAATTTGCTTACAAAAAAAATCCGTTATATTATATTTACGCTTCGAAATTCCAGGACTAGATGGCATTCATACAAAATATCGATTTAGGATAGAAAATAAAAAAAAATCCTTGTTTTTGGCAGATTTAACGGCGTTTCCTAAAAATGCACTAAACAAGAGATTTCGCAAATTGAGCATAACTTTAAATCACCAATTTGCCGATTTTGATAAAAATTTAAATATAGATTCCCAATAATATTTCAAATTTGAAAATAACCAAAATATAATTTTAAGATAGGGGTAGTCAATCTTTTTATGCGCTAAAATTTAACACGACACCGACTATGACTTTGATTTAAATCAAACATTAATTAATTATTTGATATAGTTTCTTGTTTAACATCTATATCAAAATAAAATATGTACTTTATGATGGATTGAGGAAATAGTATTTATAGACAAACGAAACATGCAACAAAAATTAAGTATTAAAAAATGGGAATAAAAAGAGACCGAGTCGCTCGCTTTTTACGATTCCGATTCATAATTTAGTATATTTATTTTTAAAATGGTTATAATATATATACAATGCGGAACTGCAGCACCCCTAAATAAATTAATGAAAAATATATTTTTATATATGTGTCTATTGATTATATATTATGTAAATGAAAATTTAAATTACATTTATTTAATGTTACGCCGCTCGGTGTTGATTAAGAGCGCTGTCTGCTCGTCAGCGCTACCAGCGTTATGTATTGGTTGAATTAGGAGCGGCAACAGAGTGGGAAAGGGGGGTCTCATTGCTAAGCGCAGTGTTGCGCTGCGACTCGGAGCAGTTCCGCGCCGTGCATACTAAATAACTTTTTAAGTTATATATATATATACTTTACATTTTTTCTGTGTACACAATAATGTGTGTCCATTTGTTACTATTAAATCGACAAAATTAATCCTCGAATAATTTTTCATCCATTTCACAAATCTTCGATTAATAAAAACATTGAGAAATACGAAACACTAGTTGCACCACTCACATTTTGATTTATCTGTTTTTATAAGTTTTAATACATAATTGTGAATGATTCAGGATTAAAACGACAGTGTCGACGCCCGAATTAAATAAATTATTCATATTTGCGTGATTAATGCTTTTCTGAATAGTCAATATGTATTTAAACTTGAATTACAGTGCTCAGAGTTGATGTATGCAAAAGTGACGTCGTAAACAATTATTGGATATAATTTATGAAACGCTAACGATTAAGCCCGCCATAAATCTTGCCGCGGAAAATTGTCGAGGGGGAATATATTACGTCGGAATTTTCCATTTTTTTCATTTCATTTTTTTGATAGCGATTTTACAAATGGTTTTATCAAAGGCATTATTTATTTACTCTTGATGCCTGTAGCTAACAAAAATAAATCATTTTTCATTCCCCTCCCGGCCAAATTGGCGATGACAAAAGGTCGCAGCAGGAGGGGGTGGATCGGGGACGGAGGTCGACTCCTATGCCGCTTGTTCGCGACACTCGAGTAATAGGCGTCGATGATTGATGATGGCGTTTGTTACAGGTGGTGGTCAGGTTCTTCGAGCCGTCGGTGGAGCAGTGCCTGGTCGAGCCGTGGTTCAGGGAGCTGGGCTTCGTCGTCTGCTACGGCGCTATCATCCTGAAGCTGTACAGGCATCTGATCGAGTTCAGGACGAGAAAGGCGCACCGCTGGGTCGTCAAGGATGTCGATCTTCTCAAGTACCTCCTGGCAATGGTGAGCTAATTCCGTTTCCGACAATAGATAGATTGAAATGCGATAGCGTCTACCCGATGGGACACGTTAATACGCGTACGTATTTAAATTTTTATGACGTGTGAAAGGGATTCGGGACCGGGGAGCGTTTCGGTAAAGGGACCGAAAGGAAATTTAGCGGATATTACAATGTGCTCGGGATAGAAAAGGGATCGAAGAATGAAAACCGGAAGAGTGAGCATTGGACGTGGATATTGTACAATGAAATTTGCATCCGTTCACAGGACATTCTTTCGACTGAAAAATGACACGGGACCAATACGAGACCCATACAGATCGAATGAAAAAAGTAATGTGGAAAAACCTTTTTCTTTATGGTGATATATGTTATTTGAATTCGTGACTGTTTATAACTTTGCAATTTAAAAGATTTATCTCTTAGATAAAATAAAAAAAATATCCAAACTATTAATTTATTTGATTACGATTAATGGATGGGATAACAAAAAGATTCCACATTCCTTTCACCCATGTGAAACCCAATGAATGAGTCTCTCACACTATTCCTCCCAGTGTCAAACGACGACACTGGTGAATTTAATATTATTTTTCAGTTGAATTGAAATTTATATTAATTATTCAACTAAGGATAGATAGCATTAAATTAATTAAATCCAACGTGGTAAACTACCTACATAAATATTTTTATAAACATGCTGAGGTAATGGGTTTCTTCCACTTATATAACCCCTAAACCAGGGGTTAGCAACCTTTTTTTTACAACGGGCCAGTTACAAATTTAAAAATGTTGTGCCGCATGTAAAAAACTTGACTGATTGACTCAAATTATTTCTTTATTTATAAAATAAACTAAGTATAAAAAAATACTATTATAAAACGGTGAAAGATATATGTGGAAAATATTATCTAACCCAGAGATTCAAAGTGTGAGCCGCCATAAGGGCGCCGCGAAATATTCAATTAAACAATTCGGCAAATTTTTATGCCATCATTTTGCGCTCGTTATGAGGTGAATCTGATGAACCTGAGGTATTAAGGGAGCCGCGGAAAAATCTGATGTTTTAAGGGAGCCGCTAGCCGAAAAAGATTGGGAACCTCTGATCTAACCGATCCGTCACGGAGGCTCGAAACCAACCACGTCGCCCAAAGGGGATCTATTTTATATTATAAATTATAAAATCCAAACATTTCTAGTCAAGATATGATTTAATCTTGATTAATATCTTAATTTTTGTGGGTCTAGTGTGGGCTAAGCCATGTTGTTGGATACCGTGATATAGGAGGGTTTCTTGTATATTCAAATATTAGCTGAGTTTTTTTTAACAGCATCTTAAAATCCATGCTCTAGTTTTTGCAAAAGATCTGTTATTTTCGTTTAGCTTTTGCCTAATTGGAATAAATACAATATATTTATTCTTTTTTTTATTAATAAAATATTTTACTGACTCTGCTCTTTCAATCAATCCGTCACGGTGGCTCATAACCGACTGCGTCGATCTAAGGGGGTTTATTTATTAGGGAAAATATACCCCAAGATACCAAAATTTTAAAAAAATGGATTATTCTAAGAATAAAAATAGTTATTCGTGATACGCTTCATGATTTGGTCGATATTTTGGGTTTTTTAATTAATCAATATGACGCGTAAATGACACGCGCAGCCGACGATGTCCCGCCGCACCGATAGACATGCGTCACTAGTATACGTTTCACTCGCACTTGGCACATCATTACGGATACGAGCAAGAAAAAACACAGCGCTCGTAGCTACAGAAGTGAATATTGTTGTTTTTATATTTTTTTCGCAATTGCCAATGATCAATGATTATTTATAATATTTATTTTTTAGACTTTTTAAACAAATACAAAAAGTTTGGAATATGTAGGATTTATATTAAAAGAGGTATACGAGAAAAATCAAAACTTGAGGTCCCAAATATACCCCATCGGCAAGGCTAGGTTAATCACGATCAATGATCGCTTTCAATCAAAATGTAAAATCTTTGAAGGGGCGCACAAGAAAGCGTAGCGAGCCGCAGATTGCTCACCCCTGCCCTAGGCAGTGTTATAAAGAATACTTAGCTCAGTCGCGGCTAACTTACAATATAGAAATACTATGTTACCTACAAGCCACAACACTGGTTATAAATCTACTATAAAATATAATATTATTTTCTTAATTAAAATCCTGAAATTCCATTGTGGATTATAAATTTATCTCCTCAATATTAGCAAATGTCGTCAATTCAATGTTGTCAACTTCGAGAATATAAAATTAATGCAAGGGCGCATGTTCGGTGAATACACAGGGTGAGGCAATATAAGGCTGTTTGAAAATTTTCATTCATTTTCCTTTTTTTCCATGAGTAAAAAATCTCCGAGTACCCCAAAACGCGTGGACCCTTATCAACAATAATAATAAATAAGCATTTAATACGGTTACTAATGTCAAGATACGTCAGAGTCAAGTGTATTAACATTTGACAATTTCACATAAAACGTTGGACGCGTAAGTAAAAATTACATTATTTTATATTTATTAAGAATACATACATATATAAAAAATATTACGTAAATCCGTGCAAATCTTCGGTACACTGCAAAAAATCCGCGGATTACCGCGAGTGAATATAAATTGAAAAATCGTATGTGTCTATCTGTCTGTTTGAAAAAAAAACAATATCCCTAACATGTTTCTTTATTTTCCTTTTTTTTCGAGATAAACCTTTTATGAAATTGATTTACGCTCTCACATTTATAGAGGAGCCTCCGGCACCAATTTTTCCACAACACGTTTTTTGCACGAGTTTAAAAACTTGCGAAAAAACTAATATAAATTCACAAACTTGCAGACACACTGCGCATGTTTATTTTGAAAATGTTTTTATCAATACATTACAAACATATTTCTATTTTTTACAAGATTATTATTTTTATTAGTGGCTCTTACAATACAAACTATGTATTACGTCGTATTTTTTAGAAAAATAGCGCTATAGAATGACGTATGCGGCAGTCCCTTCTATAACGCTTCCTTCCAGATCACCGTTATCTACAAAACGCTAATATTCAAGGTCAATTTACATATTTCGCAAATACGTAATACATTGCTGTGCGAAATAAATATCAATGCCCTTTTGTTGATAATAAAATATTAGGTTTTCCGGTCGTAAAGGGCGTATTTTGCATGAATTTGGTCATACCTCACATCTGAACTGAGCTAAGCAAAGAAAAATGACTAATACGATCAGACAACGAGAACCAGAATTCAATCAAAACAGCCATCTCCCACCTCCCCTCTCCGTCAACAAACGAACGACAAAATCTTAAAATCAATGAAACCTCGCCAAACAAGTTTGCCAATAAAGAGTGATTAAGAGTTTTGATTAAAGTGTCAATATCCATTTGTTCAGCTATTCATAATATTTGGTTGAGTTGTACCATCTTCCTATCAACATAAAGATTTTTCCAGGGCTTGTCTATTGACTATATTCTCTGTTATATTATTTTAGATGGTCCATTATAAATGTTCCATTTTCATATAATGCAAAAGATATTTTTGTTTTTGTTTAAGAACTTGATCTAAAAAGAGCCATTCGAATGTACTTCAGTGGTTTTATAAATTTCATTTTTCAATGGGATGTATCTGGTATTTTACCGAGGATGGGCTTCGATTATGATCTTTAATGCATTACCGTCATTTGTGGTTAAAGAACGAAAAATGAAATACACAATTTTTATAAGAAATATGAACATGTAAGGTAGGAGCTCCCTGAATTCAAGAGACATCATCATCTTTAAATGACCAAATATAGCGTCATTCAGATTCAGTGATTACTGATTTATCTATGAGGCTATTACAACTTCCGAAGGGTACGTGTATTAATATCTAATTAGATCGCACTAACAAAGTGCGCTGCTTCCTGTGTCTGAGGATCTATGAGACCAAGACAAAATACATCAAGGACGAATCCTAAAACCTCTGAGAGTCGAAGAGTATGAGTTCAACTAGGACTCATTTATTATAAAAAATAATAAAACCAATTTTGAAAACTATTCTGGCAAATCGGTGTTACTTTTTACTTCAACCGCATCTTCAATGGAGATTCCTCTCAGAGAACACTAAAGTCAAGCTCTACATAATCCACACCAGGCCCGTCCTAAATACGACGGGTCTGAATGTTGGACTTTGACAAAACAAGATGAGCAACAACTGTTCATTTTTTTGCTATCCTGGAGGATTAATTAATTATTTATTTAGCCTGGAGGCTATAAGAGGATTCTGAAACAGATATTTGGAGTCGTATTCAATGATGGAGAATGAAGTATACGAAGCATCGAATATATGTATTGACTATAGGAGGATATACCGAGGATATACACAGCTATCGTCTGAAGTGTCAAGGATGCGAGACATCAATCAACCACTCAAAAGGTTTATGGTCAACAAGCTCCCCTGTCCCTGAAGGAGAGGACGATCAAAACTGAGGTGGTTGGATTGTGTATAGAGGGAAATGGATCACTGAAAATTACCGGAAGATGGAGGGATATTAAGGCCAATGCTTTACAATAGGGCTAGTATGACTGTGATGATGAGTATAGCAAACAATGAGGCCCGCGGGCCGCATACGGCCCGCTATATTTTCTCGTGCGGTCCTTCAAAGATTTTACAAATTAGATAACAAAAATTGAAAATATTTTTATTTAGATAATCACGCAAACTAGTTTGGTACATATTTTTGTGCTTTTTACAGCTCTTTCGATCTTTTAAATCGATAAGGCCCTCAATCAGCCTCATAGCTTACCTCATTGACATTTCTGAAGAACCGAGGTTTTTGTACTTTTTCAATTACCAACAGGGAAAACTTCTCACTGCCATCTGCATTTTTAATTAAAAGAACAGATAGCCTGTTTTTACTTAATTTCCGTGACAAGTTTTACCCTTAAAGACGAATGTCTTCTATGTATTAAAAATATCTCTTGGAGCATAGTCTGCAATTACAGCAGAAACGTCCGTCTGCTTCCAATCTTCAGCGATGTCAAAATCAACACTTCGAGATTCCCCGCAAGCTGATCTATGGATCACAGAGTGCACTTTTTGAAACGATCTATCATGCCATGTGATGCAGTAAATCCTTCGATATTTAATCGAGACACAATGTGCAGGGACTTACCTCGAATTAATCGACCGTTCTGCTTCCTAATACTAATTTCTAACATTTAAAAACGTTGCGCATTTATTTAAATATGTTTAAAAATTGTAAATGTAAATTGAGGGAAAATGTGAAATACAGGCACTTAAAAACAGGGTATTTCTTTTAATGATTGTTTTATTTTTATATTTTTATACTAGGTTTATTTTGTTAATAAAGAGATAATTTGAGTTCATCACTCAGTGTTTCTATTATCATAAATTTCTTACGTGCGGCCCTCACAACATCTTTAAATTTGTAGCTGGTCCGTTGTAAAAAAAGATTGCTGACCACTGCTCTAGACAGATTTAGGATATTTTTTACATCTTAAATTCCCATGTTGTGACAGTGAGTCTATAGTGCTTGATTATTCATTGGGTTGAGTGTTTCCCAAGTTTTATTTAAGGGTTCATTTCAATGTGTAGTCAATCCAGCTCCTATCTACTGCAACATCGATACTTCATGATACGGCTCTAGCAGATCTTTGAGATTCTTATGGACCAGAAGATACTTAGTGCGTTATTTTTGATTACTGTAAAAAGTAGTTATTAATTAAATTAATGCACAGTCTGCATCCAGAGCCAGTGTGACTGGCAACGTTCATTAGCGAGCGGTTAGCTCATCAGGCGAGCGGTTTGCTTTTTGAATAATTTTGAATTGTAACACGTTTTTGCGTTGTCTCGGCGAAATGTTAACTCATTTTGCGTTGCGTTACGAAAATTTGCAAATTGGGGTCGCAGCATACATTAGCCCCCGACCCCTATCCCCTCCACTCCCCACATTAACCGACTGACGTTAATTGGAACAGTTTATTTTTGACCTGACAAATCGCCCCGAAAATAAATTATGAGACGCAGTTTAATATTTAATCGTGTCGGTCCGACCCTGTGCCATGTGGTGTCGCGGCACAATGTCGTTTTGATTAAAAAATGTCGTGCGGCCGCCCCTGTCGTCGTTTATATATTTTTTCCCCCAAATTTGATTATAATATTTCGGGAATTTTGCTCGTCGGCGAGATTGAAATTTGAATAAACGCGCCGCGGAAATAATCCGGCGATGCATCGCTTCGGATCGATTTGCGCGGGAAAATTGGAACGGGCCCGAATCGGAAAAATAATTTATATAAAGCATCGGCCAAAAATGATATTTATTAAAATAAAAATATAACACTTTCTGGTGACAAATTCGACTGCTCCTCAATTAGTATTACGTCAAAGATTCCCCAACTGTTTAGATAAATTATTTAATCATCATTTGTAAGTAGTAATCGACGATCACTTGACATTTAACCCTTTTAATCGCCAAGCCAATTATATGGATTTTTACCGTACGCCGTATAAACTTCAAATAAAATGAAACATCAAAACATATCGACATTCTAACAATCACATTACCTTCAAAAGATGTCTCCGCATTAATTTTCTTTTAAAAATATTATATTTATTCATAAATAAATTCGTAGTAGCGTATGCCGTGGCGCTGGTGGTTAGACGACTTTGCGTGCCTGCACGCCGTGGCGCCTGAACGTCTAATGACGTTGTAATCGTTGTGGCAAATACAATCAAGCATTGAATTTATTTGACAATTATTGACGTAAAAATACGACACTTACTGGTGATAAATTTGACTCCTCCCCCATCATTATTGCATCAAAGATTCCCAAACTGTTTCAATAAATTAAAAAGCTACGATCATTCTAAAATTTAATGGCGGAGATTTGCTGATTACACATTGAACATCCGCTAGATTCGAAATCAAAATATTAAGAATACATAAACGGCAAAGTATCGGTCTAAGAATAACAATTATGTATTGAATTTATTTGCTAATGTTTATTGACGTATATATTACATTTTTAATTAAAAATTTAGCTCCTCCCCCATTAACATTGCATCAAAGATTCCACAACTGTTCAAACTTGATTCAACACAATAGCAATAGGAATACATAAACGATGTAGTATCGTTGTGATAATTACAATAAACTATTGAATATATTTAACGACATCTATTGTTGTAAAAATACGACGCTTTTTGATGATACTTTGGCTCTTCCTCCGTTAACATTGCAACAAAGATTCCCCAACTGTGCAAATATTTTATTATTATATATACGTAGTTTTTTCTACGATCATTTTGACATTTAAAGATGAAGAATAGCTAATTACACATTGAACATCCAATAAAATAACATTAGGAATACATAAACTATGAAGTATCATTGTGATAATTACAATCAAGAATTGAATATATTTAAAGACGTCTATTGGCGTAAAAATACGACACTTTCTGGCGATTAATTTGACTCTTCCCCCAATATTATTGCATCAAAGATTTCCCAACTATTCGAATTAATTATTTTATTATTATATTTACGTACTAAGCTACGATCATTTTGAAATGTCATGATGGAGAATTACTGATTACACATTGAACATCCGCTAAATTCAAAACGAAAATATAAACGCCGAAGTATCGTTGTGATAATTACAATCAAGTATTGAATATATTTATTTGACGAAAAAATACGTCACATTTTTTGTGATACTTTAGCTCCTCCTCCGTTAACATTGCATCAAAGATTCTCCAACTGTTCAAATAAATTATTTTATTATAATATTTATGTAGTATTCTATGATCATTTTGACATTTGAAGATGAAGAATAGCTAATTATACATTGAACAACATAAACACATTGTTTATATTTATTTATTCAACGAAGGATTGATGATATTTTTATAAACATGTTATAAATAATCCCCTGAGTTCATAGTTTTCGTCGGAAGGTTATCGTAATCAAATGTATGCTACCTACAAGTCTTGATACTGGCTAAATATAGAACTTTCTAATGATAAATTTGACTCCTCCTTATTGAGGTTACGACAATTAAGAATTGCCTCGTTTTATTTGAGGGCCTTTTGTTTTTTTTTAATTCTTCAGCCAATCGGCTAAAACTTTTTCAGTCTCATGAAGATTTATAACAAAGCAATTACAATAACTCTTCTATTAATTATTGCTGTGCTAAGAATATATTTTTTTCAATTAATTCCAGATGGCAATGCCTCACAATTTGAAAACTTAATTATCTAATCTACGGGATTTAATCAGTAGATTGTTGTATTTTTCGACAGCACACTTAACGCGTTGTATCTTTACTCCCGTTTGCATTATATGGAGGATCGCGTGGAGGGCCCTACACACTCACTACACAGCTGAAGAACCGAACAAATGAGCTCCACACACGCAATTTCCACTTTCGAACGGAAACACGTGATGCTTTCCTTTTTGGCTAATTTCTTTTTAACGCAACACGCCAAACAATAATAGGCAAAAGCACTAAAATCACTATTGTTGCCCATGTTCTTTTTTGTGTTTACCAATAATAACGTTATAGGGGTTATGATTTAATGGGGGGGATATAAATCACATAGTCCAAAAGTCACTAACGCGTGTTTGATTGCTGAAACGATGTTTGATTGCGTGTTGGTGCGTATAAACCATCGATATTCAGGTTGTTTGTTTCAGTTGTGCACGAGCAGCGGTCTACGAGCCGCATTTTCGCGGAAAATATTGCTGCGGACGCAAATTTCGATCTGAATTTCCATAATGGACCGTTTTTCAAAAAAAAAAAAAAATACATGACATGCCAGAGGCAGAAGCCTGTCGACTCTTAGTTGTCCCTTTGAAAACTGTTTTTTTTCTCATCTCCTCCTCTCTTCCGACGGCGATATTTATGGAAATATTGTTCGACGGTGTACTACGTCCTTTGTAGCCTCCGGATCTTTGATCAAATGCACGGTTTTGATAGATTACCTTGATAAAGACAGGAGATTGCGATACTTGGTTCAGGGGGATTACATGAATACATTACGAAGGGATGGCTGATGGAGCAACCCGGAGACAGAAGTACATATGTATTCTGGTACACAAAGGATGTTTGGTCACATTGTTGCAACATTAAATCAATTTTATGGACAAAGTTTTTTATCTCCGATCTGCGCTGATAAAAATATACTGATATGACCCACTTTTTGGCGTGGATATATTAATAAATTTTCGCGTATTTATTAATATGGAAAGAAAATTGGAAAAGCTATCTTAGAATTTTGCGAATAATGAACACGGTATATATATATTTCAAATAAAAATGAAACTGTGGAAAAGATAAAAATAATGGCTTACGATTGACTCCCCGAAAGTCAAATCAAGTTATTTATATGTTGCTATTTATATTACAGCCAGCCCTCCTATAGCGTTTCCTCTATATTGCTGCTTTTACAAAATTCTATGTCAACCAAAGAGCATTGACCTTTATTTCACTCGATAATGTATTATAGATTTACGGAATATCTAAATTGATCTTAAAAATGTTAGAGTTTTGTAGAAAACAGGGATTTACAGGAAACGATTCTCGTTATAAGAGGGTTGACTGTATATATAAATTTATTGAAGTGTAAGGATTAATTTAATTAGTAATATTTATATTTTGCCTACATTATTGGAAACTTATCCCGTTTATTCTGTACCTAAAAATCTAGTGTATTAAAAAAAAACATACAATTTGCATTAATTTAGGTTTGTTTTGTTACCGTCGCCCTCTAATCTTAATAATAAAAATGGCCTTCGATTGTTTTGTTGTCGTACCTTTCTTACATATTCCGTTTCGGTCACACCAATGTAAAAATGCATTTTTCTCATCTGCTGTGGGAGTTACAAAAGATCCAACTCTGCCGCGAGAAAAATGTATTGAAAACCCTATAAAAGATAAATTTCATTCAAAACCTAATTAACCCATTCGTCACGGCGGCTCGAAAACCACCGCGTCGTCCGAAGGGTGTCATTGGGGTCTCTCAGAGACCCCAATGACCGAGTGCGAGCGATAAATGTACCGAGTGCGAGCGATAAAAAACATTGCGCCCGTGGCAAAAAAGCGAATATTGTTATTTTTGTTATTTTTCGCAATTGCAGACAATTAATTACAATGATTATTTATAATATTTATTCTTTAGACTCCTTTACAAACTAATAAATAAAGTTTGTGACATGTAGGATTCGAAAGGTAGTCCATTCGAATTAATCTTTTAACCTTTAATCACCAAGCCAATTATATGGATTTTTACCGTACGCCGTATAAACAAATTCGTAGTAGCGTTTGCCGTGACGCTGTTGGTTAGCCGGTTTCGCGTGCCTGCACGCCGTGGTGTCTAAACGGTTATTTTTTTTACTAATCTTTTCGACTTTATTAATTGAATCTTAATACAATTATAATAACTATCAACCGCCAGGTCTCAGATTTTAGACCCTAAAAAATTTTACGCATTTTTTTTACAACGTAAACAAGCTAGACATATCTTAAAATATTCAATAACGAAAATATGTAATAATTTACAAAAAAATATTAAAATTATATTCTAAGATCTTGTTTAATTAATAAATATATACATAAATACTTAGTTAGATCTGGCATTGTCATATTTAAAAATATTTACATATTTTATACCAGTGCATATCCTACGAACAAAACGAGAATAGGATTTTTTTACACGGAGGTGAAGTCGAAAAAATATTAAGATTTTATTTTTAATAAATAATATATATTTCAGCCGCTATAATTAGAGTAATAATAAACATATTTTAACCAGCGCCAAAATTCAATCCATTGACGTCACAGAAAATCGCAATCGACTCGTTATACGGTCGATTGGTGGCTTTGAGCAGTGACGTCACTATCCAACCCCGTTGCGAAATTTTCGGCATTATATAGTAAACTCCTGACCTTTCGCTATAATTAATATATTTAAATTTAAATTGTGATGTGATCAAGTTTGATTATAAAAACAGTGACATCTATCGATATAAAGAAAAATGAATTAATTTATATGATCTATATGCAGAGTGATTCATATTATTATTATTGTAATATGCAACGTGTTCGATAGATCCTATTGAATTAATAAAATATGCGCTTGTTCGTATCAAATTTCGCCCAAACTTCGTCTCACTTGTTAGTTAATATACTTGGTACATGTTCTAAACTTGTCTTTCGGCGCCAAGTTAGTTAACTAATATAAGTTAGACATTAACGCCGCCTAGTTAAACGAACGGCTTTCAGCATATTGCCTTTGGTTTCAGGTGGTGGCGGTGCTTTGCTACTTGGCGGCTTTCACGGCGTCGAGTCTCAACTTCATCACGGAAAAGTACAGCCTGATGAGGATCGGGCAGACGTCTTCGGGACAACTGTTCCTCGCCTGCAAACCGCTGTGGTGGGACTACGTCACCGAAGCGGGGGAGATGCTGATCTTAGTTTTCGGAATCCACTTGAGCTACGCGAGTAGAAATGCTTTCACTCAATTTCAGGTGGTTTTATTATTAGTAACGATGTATGATTTCATTGTGTTTGTTTTTATAATGCTGTTTCTCTTTTAGGAGCGTCGGTTTCTTTGTGCTGCCATCTGTGTAGAAGCCGTCGTCTCTGGAATCTTCTACGTGCTGAGAGCGATCTACGTCACTTCTCTGCATCCCGATTATGTATATCTGGCGTACTTTCTGCGGTCGCAGCTCACGTCTACTGTCGTAATTCTGCTCATCTTCACGCCGAAGCTTTGGTATCAACATAAGCAGGTTAACACATTGGTTTAACAACGGAATTTGCGCGAATTTCACGAACTCAGTGTCCGGAAAAGCAAACAAGGGACTGTATTGCCGTTCCAGACACAATAGACAAGTGTCCAAGTTGGACAAATGTCCACGTTTTAACCCGTGGGAGTATTGTCCACGACAGCCGGAGCGTAGTGTTTGAACAATGGGCGGTGGTACGTGACGGACCGGTGTTGACACGAGATATGTCATTAGACTAAAGGACGGCCGGACACTTTGCATAATGACACGGTATCCCGCAGAGGGAACATCTCATTAGGGAAATGTGCTTGCAACACCTCAGGCACAGTTTAATTCCATTCAGGCACTTGAGCGTGCTTCGAGTGTCAACACGGCGTTGCCATCTAATTTATTTTTTAATATTCAACGGTGCCTAATTGAAAGTTTTTTATGACATGAACAATTTGCACTCACTCAGGACATTCTTGCATAAATATATTTATTCAATTCCATTGGAGATTCATATATTTTTATTTAAAAAATAATATTAGTAATTGACATATCCACTGATAAAACCGATAAATGCAGGAAGTCTCCTATCTATAGTGTGGTTGTGATTGATTCAAGACAACGCCCTTAGCGATCATTTTTTTTTTATAAATTGGCCAAATCAATTTTTAAATATAATTAATAATTAATTACAAAAAAAATAATAACTCTTATATTAATCAAGTTACTGAACCAAAAATTAAATTACTTGAACTTCAACATTTACTGGATAGTTAATACTAAAAAAATAATTTATATCTTATAGCAGGGGTCATCAAACATTTTGGAAACGGGCTGAATTGATTTTTTTATAAAACATGGTTTGAACATGGTCTTATGAATGTTTAATTTTGAACATTTATATAGAAGGCTTGGGTGTGAAATGTCAAAGTCGTTACCTGATGAGTCACTGGGATAGGCTTTAATTTTTATTATCCACAACAGCCGTTTTTTGTAGCTCCGAATGTTGAGGAACTGCATAAATGATAGAGAACAATTACGATATGATATCTGTAAATAACAAAAAAAACAATATAATAAATAATAAATACAGCAGATCAAAGCGTATAGTATCGGCTGACGAAAAATCTATAGATTATAACAACTATCAAGTAAAAGTTACAGCCGATCAAACGCGTAGTGTCGTCTAGCGTGTGATATGCGCGCCCCGGACGTACACAAAAGCGCTTTTGACGTGGAATTCACAACCCCGTAAGCAATGAATTTACATAGTTCGAGATAACAAATATCAGTAAAAAAAATAATTACGTCGTGATCCACCGATCCGGTCTATTTTTAATTCGTGCTTATACTTATAGGGGATAATCCCTGCATGAGTACCATGGCATGGCCGTATTTTCTCATTTTTAAGTTTAAGCAGATAGTCAATACTCGCTGACCATTAGCACTTATGACGGAATCTGCTTGCGTCAAAATAAGGTACAAATAAGATTAGGCAGTCGATTGCGGTCTCTAATCATTTTTGAAAAAAATCTAAAAACCTGTGGAAAAATAGTCTGGATTAGTCAACCAATATCCTCCTATTCTATAGCACGACAACTCTAGTCCGCTCATCGCACCAATGACAGTGGGGAAACTACAGGAGTTGGAGTTGTACTTCATTTACAATGCTCACCAGATCTTGTCTCCATTGACTACAACCGCTTCCGGATTTTTTAAGGGAAAACAATTTAATTCCGACAATGCTGTAAAATAGGCATTCCAAGATTTCATCGACTTTCAATTACCAATCTTTTACACCACTGAACTAAAGAATACCGCTAAAATGGAAAAGTGTATTTACATTACGGATGCATATCTGGTGAATAAGCTTTTTTCTGTGTGATTCTTCCAGCGTTGTGATGCTACACTATACGTCTTTGGTTATTTACCAAAACTGATTGCTTTTTTGAAAATCTTCAACCCTTCTAATTAAGAGCAATAAACATCGGCTCTAATGGTTTTTCTAGATTTGAACAATTCTTAATGAATTGTGCCTAAAATATCCCATCAAATATAGAGAAATATTTTTTTCAAGCTTAATGATGATCGAGGGGATGAAACTGGTACTTGGATTGAAGAGAGCCATTTTTTTTTTTGGGTTGTCGTACAGCACCCACTTCTTTATTAAACCAATGATACTCAAATGTTGCGATTCAGATTGATTTCCATGAAGATCGATGACCGGTCA
>JAGXCT010033951.1:124638-139523 GCA_022495035.1 Philopotamus ludificatus
GCCCTCAGCGAGTGAGAGCCTTGTGACTGGCAAATGATGATGATGATGATGATATCGAATATATCAGTAACAATCCTTCCCAGAAACGGATCGGTTTTACAACTAGACAAGAGTAGATGTTTATCCGCTATTTCAATGCTGTTAGCGAAAATTTGTGCGTAACCCAAATTCCTTGTCATTTTTTTACAGATCCTTTTCAAATGTTTCCATACATTTCGCAGGTCTAAGTAGCTTCTTTTGGCTTCAATCCCTTATCGAATAAAAATAGCATAAACATCATAAATGAGTCTTCTCAACTTTTAGTCTTAACATTCTTACGTTTAATTATTTTTCTAATTTACATTTAAAGTGTAGACTACAAATAGAGCTTTAAAATGATACTAATTTTTACCTCTTCACTTGACTGAAGAGATGTAAAAACGCTACGACAAAAAAATTGTCATCACTTATCGGTTTATCACATACTAGAGTTTATTGGTCTTTCTAAGCTTTGTAGATGTCAAAGAATAGTTAATATCAATGGCGGCTCGTGGATACAATATATTTGGGGGTGCTGAGAAATATTAAAAATTATTATAGTACATTTCGCTCATATTTTATTTATAATATAAATAATAAAGTGAGTTAAAAATACTAAATACATAATATTAACAATAATAAAATAAGTGACAAGCGGCACGTGGCTCAAAGAAACTGTGCGTCAGTATGACTGCTACGAGTCGCAATAATAATTCTTTATTCATCAACCATAAACATTAAACTACAACTATTTACCATATCTGCATTATAAATAATTAAAATCTATATTATTGCAAAAGTATTATAAATAATAACAAAATATGGCTGAGGTTTTCCTGGAAGGCCCGCCCTATGGTGAGTCTAAATGTAGACTACCTCTGACGAGCCATCGTGGCAACCATCGCATCTAAATACTTTGGAAATACAAGCGACCTACACCTAAGAAGGCAAGGGTAATAGGTTAAGGGAGGAGAATCTCTCTCCGACCTGGCCGGCGTAAGTCACAAAAGCCTTGTAAGCTGGGATGGAGGAGACAAATTCCTGGTGACAGACGGAGCCAGAGGACTGCCTCACTACATAAAGCATAGTCTCTCTTTCATTCAAAACTCCGGACAATCTCAATGAATGTGTTCCGATGATTGTTCATTGGAGTCACAGATGTGGGTCATCCCTGAGGCCCAAATGATGAAGATTGGCGTTAAAGGAACCATGTCCCGTGACAAACTGGGACACGTAATGGTCAGGAACAAACCAATGCAGCTTCACTCGAGCTAGTACATTGGGAAAGAATCGGAAACCAGTTCTGTTCGTAATTTTAATAGTTCTACGAGTCGCAGCGCGGCACAGCGCTTAGCGGCGAGACTTCCCCTCCCCGCACTCCGATACCGGCCCGCATCCGTCCTATACCCGACGCTGGTAGCACTGACAAGTAGGCAGCGCTCTTGCACTACATCGGGCGAAATAACACTGTTAATAATATATATCGCGTGTAGATCCTTCATATTCAGAATATATTAAAAAAGACTATAGAGCACACCAAAACACGTTAATTTTTTTCGACAGCCGATGTCAAGATACAAGTGTACGGAAAATTAAAATCGTAACGGTAGTTATAGCGTAATTTAATTACAGATTTATACATAAGAGTTTTCAACACTCGTGACGTCGTCTTTGAAGACTGACCGAACAGTATTAAGTAAAGACGATTCGTTTGAATATTTTCAAAGATGAGTTTCATCATTATTATGAATGGCACTTGACTCGCGACTGCTAGAATAGCACGAATGACATTCGAAGTCGAACAAACAAACAAACAAAAATGTCAGACGCCGCGCCGAGCCTCGCCTCCCGCGAGTGGCGCTTCAGAAATATCGACTGAGAGCAAACAGTGAATGGCGCTACTTTTTGTTCCGTCTACGTTTCATCTTCCAGAAGATAAACAGTCGTTTAGGTAACCAACGTAAAAATAAACAAATTCCGCATCAAATTGAACGCAACCTGTGCGGCGGTGTGCGCCGACTTTTATTCGCACGGGCGCCGGGACGCCCCGCGAATTTATGTGCGATAGCAATGTTTGCTTATGCATAATACACGGTAGGTCTCAAATTTTTGTTGTGTGCTCTAAAAAAAGCTGAACGCCAAGTTTTTTCTTCTCCTCCGCCCGTATAAAATCCATTTTTTATACCGTTGCATAAATAAACACGGGAGTACGCTAAATATTTCACGACCGACATTTTTTTTATATCGCATGAAATTTCACGATCGAAAGAGTAATCCCCGATAAATATGAATAGAAGGGCTTTCGGCACATTATGCTGCTTTCGCTATGTGCCTGAAGCATGTCTGAAGAATCATACATGTATAACATCTCGGGTTTTACACTATTTTAAGAATACTTTCCAACTCGATTCTATTTATGCACATGGGATACGTTCTACACTGATTTTTTTATGCCTATGATCAACGGGAAGAGATGTGGACATAAATAGTTTCCGATGAAGCGAGGCGAATCCATTCCTTGTATCCAATCACTATGAGTCAATGAGACAAACGAGTTATTACTTTTATTTACTAGATAGGAGTTCTAGTAAATAAAATAGTAACTATTGTTTATAATCCTTAAAATGGGGAATAAAAAGGTGCATATTCGTCATGTGAAGCTTTGGAAGATAAAACAAGGAAATAGGTTCACGGCGACAACTGGAAATATGCAGTGTATGTGAGCGAGAGACCGATATTAAAATGGAACAACGGGGTTGAGGCGGACGCATCTAGTGTTATGACTTGTAGGTAACATGCATTACTTCTTCATACTTTATTTAACTTTTCTTATACAAAATAATTTCCCATATTATCTATAACCTTCTCCACCTTTCTTTCAAATCATCCACGCCCTTCTTGTAAAACTCTGCAGGTTTTGATTAAAAATAGTCTGAAAGGGTTGTATTCACCTCTTCTAAGAAATTGAAATTTTGATCTCTTAAAAAATGTTCCATAGAACGAAATAAGTAAAAATCAGATGGTACGAGATCCGGCGAGTATGGAGGATGTAACAGGGTGACCTATCCAAGATCCTGAATTTTTTCACACGTTAATTTCGCAACATGAGGTCGCGCGTGAATGCGTGTGGGACCCAAACACCTTCTTTTTGAATCTTTCCCAACTTTAGGATCCTCTGAGTACTGAACCAGGACGTACCGACTTTTCCCGATATTTTTTCAATGGTCAGCATCGGGTCGTCTTCGATTGCAGAATTCACTGCAGCTTCATCCGCCTGAACGAGTCGTCCACTTCAAGGCTCGTTTTCCAAACACAAATCACCAGATTTAAATTTTTTGAACTATCGTTGGCATTTCCTGACATCCAATATGTCACCGCAAATCTCGCAAATATCCTTCGTAGCTTCGGTCAGTTTTACGATATTGGCGCATATTATCTCCGCAGATGTTGTTCCGACGGATACGTCTCTCCCATTGTCGCCGTAGAGGGATAAAGAAACCTGTTTTTGGTTCTTTGAAAAGGGCTTACTTTGTTTATGATAGCCGCTACACAAGAGAAACTTATAACACGTCCTTACTGCCTAACATATCGAAGGAGACTATTTTAAAAATGGCGCATCGAAAAAACGACATTACTTATGGATACTAATATAAGTTAACCGCGTCTGAGCTAGTAATCGGATAGTATCCGAAATCAACAATGAATTCAGGATTTTTTTTCATAACACTGACCAAGGGTATGTAAGAGGAAGAGACCCATTACCATCTGTTTCTTCTTTGGTCGGCAACCTCATGTAAGAGGATTGTGATCATTCTCGTTTCGAAAATTCTTGATTTTGTCTCTGCAGGATTCTCTGCATTCTGCATTCGGCATCGCAGCTACTACGGTGGAGCCCTGATCCTTCTCTTGCGTCCTTGTACGTTTCCAAGCGCGACGAGCTTCTCCAGACTATCGTTTCTTCTGACGATATGTTCAAAGTATCGAATAATCCTTTTGAGACATAGGGTCGAAAGTCAGTCTTCTTTGTAGTTCGTCATTTTTTTTAGGACAGACACGTTTGTGCGTTTAGCGGTCCATGGCATTCTCAGCAGACGTCGCCAGCACCACATTTCAAAGGCGTCAATTTTTTTTTTCGGCGTGATTTTTCCTCTGAATGGTCCTAAGCCAAATAAAAATTGAGAATACCAGACTCTGCACTAAACATTTTTTTGTCTTTTAGGATATCCTCCTGTTTTTCTAAATCGTTGATAGCTTTGACATCGCATTTTTAGCCATCCCTATTCGCCTCTTATCTCCGGCTCACAATTTCTGTTACTCGTAAGTAGTGATCCGAGATAAATAAACTCTTCAACCCTCTCCAGATTCGGAAGATTAACAGATCTGGATAGCTGATTACTCCTGTCGGTGAATCATCAGCTTGGTTTTAGTAATGTTGATCTCGAGTCCTAGTTTTTTACTTTCGCACATAACTTTTTGAGCAGATCGGCCATTTCTTCTTCAATGTCTTATCGTCCGCATATTTAAGATATGATTTTTTTTTACCCATTACCTCTGTATGTTTATAAAAATATGTATGTAGGTTGCTACCTATCCTTCGTTGAATAAATAATTATAAAACAAATAATATAAATTTCAATTCGACTGAAATAATATTTAAAAAAATAACCAGTGTCGTGGTTTGACACTGAAGAATATTAGTGTGAGAGACTCATTCCCCTTGCATCTTTATCGAATATTAATATGGGTGAATGGCGCATTGGAATCTTTCAGTTATGCCATCTATCCATCGTAATCATTTTTTTTATTACGATGGATAAAGATTTTCAAGTTTCTAAAGATGCAAGGGGAATAAGTCTAATATTCCCCCAGTGTCAAACCACGACACTGGTTAATTTGAATATTATTTCAGTTGGATTGAATTTATATAATTGAGATGATTGAAATTAATTAATTCCAACTAAATTATTAATTTATTTAATGGCCTTCTAATCCGAAATGGGTCTTTGCCATCTGGAGAACACTACGCGATCACCGCAGGTCTTGAGCTTCTTTTATCCACATGCTAAGCACCAATAGAAACGCGAGTACGTCTCAGACCTGATGCCAGGAGTGCGATGTATGTTAACCCGCCAGGTTAACTGGGCTCTTAAATACGGGTCAGGTCGCCATCCATAAGCCCGGAAGCTGAGCTCGGATTGTAATAATAATAATCGGACGTGATTAGGGCCGATTCGTATTTAATTAACCGATTTATCAGGTGCTACAGGCACCTCCCAGCTAATACAGCAACACTCAACTCCCGGAGACCCAAAATCTATGCAGAATTTATACCCGCTATTCAATCTTATGTTTCTTCTTCCCAATACTTCCGGTTTTCGTTACAGTTTAATATTTAATCGCATATTATTCCCGTGCGACATAGTTGTATGTCTAGTTAGTATAGTATTCCCGGGCGGCAGAAATGATGTATCTCTAAAGTACCTTGCTATTTGATACGGGAAAGAAGTTTGTAACTGTTTAGTACTACTCAAACACGAACGAGGTATCTCTGGTACTAAATAAATATTGCCAGGAGTTTTGACGTATCTGTTTAATTTTTAAAAGTAACGGATTTTAACCTTTTAACGATATTTTTCGTACATTTAATGGAAAAAATCCAAAAATTTAACTGTCATATCCAAATAAAAATAATCGAAAAAATTTATTGTTTAATCGGTTTCCAGGTTCGTTCGTTAGCTCAAGAGTTTTCATGTCGACTTCCGGTGGACGCGTTCAGAGCGGGCGAGAGCGGCGCCCTCACCGGCGACGGCGACGTCGCCGAACTGAATCTAGCGGACATGAACCCCGAGGACATTAGGGCCGAACTGAAGCGGCTGTACACGCAGCTGGAGGTGATGAGGAACAAGACCCTTCGCGCAGACAACCCTCACATCTCCAAGAGGCGCGGCGGCCGGAAGGTGGCCCACAGACGCTTCAGCTTGCAGGTAATCCGACGACATCCATCGAACACCGCAACATACCAATCGATCCGACGTTAAGCGACAAGAGTATTGAAGTAGAAATGCGCATGCGCAGAAATTCGCGCGCAAACATACCAATACGCTATTCCTTGTCGTAAAAATTAACACATAAAACATAATAGATTTTTTTTATATTATCATTTTAGATAACATTTAGCAGTAGTTGCTTCCCATAACGAGAATATGACATTTAATTATTATTTATTCATATATACATATCGATAATAACGAAGAGAGTGTTAGTGATTAGAAATTTAACACCATTACATAATTTATAGTATTACCTCTTAGTTTAGTAATGATATACATGGTGTCGTATACGACAAAATGTATTAAAACCAAGTTTTAATTTGATATACATTAAAATTTAGGTATGATTACATTAGGGAGGATCAAAAAGAAATTATGCATTAATAAAAGTATAAAAATAATATTTTCATATTTTCCGACGCGCTTTAAATACTACTCATAATGATTTCAGGGATAATTCTTTAATGCTTACCCAAAGATCTGACCATGGATTTATATACGCCATTATTAAATCGTGACGGAAGTATTGACTTAGGTACAATAAACGCTTCTATAAGGCTCCCCCTGCTATACGGAGGTTTTCTATAATAAGTTCGACAGTCCCTCCTATACCGCTCACTCCTAGAAAGGTCAAATCACTTATTTCGTAAATATAAAAATTATCGAGCTATTGTTTTCGTTAAATATATAAAATTAAATAAAAAAAACCCCCT
Organism: Philopotamus ludificatus; assembly: GCA_022495035.1. NCBI lineage: Eukaryota > Metazoa > Arthropoda > Insecta > Trichoptera > Philopotamidae > Philopotamus > Philopotamus ludificatus. The sequence continues at coordinate 131,420 of JAGXCT010033951.1, forward strand.
TCCTAAATATTGTATAATTGCCTTTAGTTTTTATAACGCAGGTTTTCTATATAAGTCGAAAAAAACCGCATCGTCCGAAAGGGGTATCTCAGATACCATAAGCATTTCAAGTCGAGATATTTGTTGAATTCTTCATCAATATCTTGACATTTAAAATAAAATGGATTATTCTAAGAATAAAAATAGTTATTCATGATTTGAACGATAATTAATATGACGCGTTAATGACAACGCCTTCGGCGGTGTTTCGCTGCAGACTGAGCTCTCGCAGCACGTGCTACTCGCACATTTCACTCGCACCCAGCACATCGCACCAGATGCGAGCGAGAAAAAACATCGCGCGCGTGGCAACAGCAGGGAATATTGCTGTTTTTATTTTTTTTCCGCAATTGCAGACAATAAAGAACAATGATTATTGATAACATTTATTCTTTAAACTTTTTTTAGACAAATACAAGAAGTTTGTGACATGTAGGATTTAAATAACGTTTTTTTTATTATCGTTGCATATCGATTTATCTTTTATTTTCTTTTAATCACTTTTTTTTGTTATTGTTATTTTATATTTATATTCTTATATATTCTTACTTTTTATTTACATATTATATTATATTTTTATTAAAGTAATTAATTAATATTAAACTTGGCGTATCCAATATACCCCATCGGCACGCCTAGGATAACCGGTCCTGATATCTTCGTTATAGGAGGGCTGGCTGTATACGTGTTTTTATAAAAAAGATTTGATTTTCCTCTAAAAATTTACATTTATTTTGTTCACTTCAAAGTATTCATTCTGTAACGCAATATTCTTTAAAGACTTTGAATCTTTCGCCCCTCTCTATCTCCTCAATGTTGACAAGACGTCGTCCTTTATTGAGGTATTGATTTTAAATACATTTTTTAAGTAAAAGATTGACTATTAATGTCAAGATACGTAATGGATACTAATAATTAGATTAATATAAACCGGAAAATAAAAAAATATTACTTTTTAATCAAATCTTGTATCTCTTAAGCAATCTAAGTTTAAGAAAAATAATGCTTGATTTCTTTTTGGATTCCCGAATATTATTATTTTTTTTAATTCCATATAAATCATTTATTATTTATTTTAAAAATAATATCTAAATATGATAATGCATAGTTTTTCATTAGTGTATCAATTTATTTTATTTAAATGGAAAATTATGTATATATCATTTATTAGAAGAGAGAGAGAGTGCTCATGATTTTCTAAATTTAAAATGATTGGAAATATTTTTGTTTCATTTGTATTTATAACGAGCACTTGTGTTTTTTCTGTTTCCTCTGCTACATATTCTACTTTCTACCCGGTAGAAAAAGGGAAGCCGAGAGAAGGTAAGGAGACTGGTTTCATTACCTTAACAAAATCTGTCACAATGGCCCCAATCAAACAATTAACGCGCATACATGCATGGTAAGAAGTCGACTTCCTACCTCTAATTTTCAATTTTTCGAAATGACTCCGTACATAAATATATATTTGTTTCTAAATGTACACAATAAATTAATACCCTGTTGCCTGTTTCTTTTATTGTCAGAGAAAACCCTGTGAGTTTCCGAAGTTTCCGTTTTTATTTTTGCAAAAAAAACCCATATATATAAAATCGACTTGGCATGCAAACCCTTGATTTGATGATCCTGCGTGTTGAATGTTTAGATTTTGTAGTAATGAATTAATTAATAAAACACGTTATCGAAAATATATCACAACTTATTCATTGAAAAACACATTTCACATTGAATACACCTGGATATAATTATTTTATTTGATGAAAATCACTCACTGTATATATATGAAATATATTTTATTCGATATCACGATTTTTTTTGCAATATACAGCATGATATTTTAAATATTAAGCACATTTCATAAATATTACTTATATTTTGGCATCGATTACTTATAATAATGAGACATTTTTTTTGTTGCTTTTTGAATTATTGTATATAACACTCGATACTCGATCGTAGTTCATTTCAACTTGGATATTATTGCAAAAATGTATTTAAACAATAATTATACACCATACACATGTGATAATATGATTTTGCTTGCTGTTTTAATTCGTTGGATTAATTATTTATTTCGTTCTCGATTTATCATGCATTTATTTGGAATATTATGTGTTTATTAATGTCGATTTAAAAAATGGTTTTGCTATAAAATAATAAATCTGCAATACGAGACTGACTCTCAGTGAATGTTGAACGTGAAAAATAACACTAAGATATATAACACTAAAGAAAAGTAAAGAATTATAAAATCTCATATAAAGTATCAACAAAATGGCAATATTTAACATTAAATATATCTACATATTCGGCCGAGTGGTTGAGCAGAGTAATGGCTCTGGTTACCGGAGAGTTTCTGAGAGCACCTCTCCTCGCATTTGGCGGAAGAAAAAGCACACGCGAACGGGCTCGATGGTAGTGAGGTGGCGCCCATAAGGACAACTCGCACAGTACAAGTGGGTTATGTACTGATCCAACCAATACCTTGAAGAAGTGCTTTTCCAAGTAAATCGACCTTATTTTCTCGAGGGCTACATACCCCAGAGAGCCCTGTACCTATGCGCTGGGGTATAAACTTGGGTAGAATCCAAATTCCCTCATGTAGAGATACATAAGAGATTTCTTCTGTATCTTCTCTAATCTGGGGGAATTCGATGCGTCATAAGGCGCCCATATAATGGAACCTGATTCAAGCTAACTCCGAATCAATGTCCGACGAATCCAGATAAATATTAGATACCAAAGATTTCTTCAGTAAGAGTAGATAAGAAATTTCCAAACGATTCTTTTGGTACTGATACCAAAAAGTTCACCAAGATGCCCTCGGTACTGTAGATGAATTGAACATCATGGAGAACGAGTGTCCAGGACGATGGCGAGAGAAATTGTGTAAAAAAATGCTAAAAACGAAGTTTTTATAGCGAGAATGGCTTCCGCCGGGTAGATCCTTGCTCCATGCTTAAAGAAAGAAGCTCGACAGACTTTGAACGGTTATCGCAAGGACATTATGGAACTACGTAACTTTTGAAGAATGTCTCCTTTGTTGGCTTTATTGATCGCAATACCCTGGAAGAGCTTGGTCCACCTAATCCGTCAAGTCATTATTTAATAGTATCAGCATCTCACACAACAGAGAGGTAGACTTCAGCCTTCCACTCAATTCTAGCCCGGCGTCTCTGGGGACATGAGATGAATCAGCATCTTCGTTGGGCTTGAGTAATGTTTACTGGACCCACCGAGGCGACTTTAGAAAAACCGGGATAGGTATAAAAATGTCCTTGTAATAAAGTAGAAGGACAGTTAATGTTAGGCCTACATTGCACACACGACATTCCAGACCTTTTGAGAACTTACTTAGTAAATGACCCAGAGGAAATCAAGACGCTTTGAGGAATGAGGAACGCCCAGCCCGCATCACTCTTTGTAGTAGAAACAGGACATTTGTCGTAGCAAAAAAAGGAATGCGTCACTTCCCGCTCTCGTCTCGCCGAGCCCCTCAAGGTCACAGGGTAGTAAACTAAAGCGAGAAGCCACATATGGTTCACACCGTCGCCTACGTTGCTCCACACGATATTTGAACCGCCTTGCTAAGTTGTCAACCTCGTATCTCTACGTATCAGATACTACGAAAATCATCACATGGACGTGAGTCTATTGATTAGATGTGCCTATTAGTTTCCCATTAGGATAATTAATCCACCTGCTCAGGTATTCAGCTGAAGGACCATGAGAAGGCGAACACTCGCCCAGCAGTAAAGTAGAAAGACATAGAGTGGTTCTGACTTGGACACACCTACCACACCCTATACGGGGGCTAACTTGGTGAATGAGCGAGGAAGGTCGGGTGCTACACCCCACCCACGTCGCACGTGCTCACTGAACGCTTGGCTTTACGTTGCGATATGAATAATCGACTTCTTTCCCGCTATCATCACGCCTAGCACGACAAGAGCACGAGGGTTACAAATCGAATCGATGTGTGATCGAAGGATCACACACCGTGGTGATCCACCAGGCATGTCGTCTCACGGGTACTTCCCGGAGTCAGTCTGTTTCAGGGGGCCTCCCAATGGCTCCTACCCTGTACTCACATGTAGCACCGCGTGGAGGTCGATTCCACTCCGCTAGATAAAGTAAAAGGACAACAAGTATGGCTCTACGAAGAACACGCCAAACACACTACTTGGGGACTCTGGACTTGGTGGATTAGGGGAAGGAAGGACCCTGCAAGGTCGGGAGCGACCTCACACCGCGCTCCGCTCATACTTGCCATAGGAGGCACATGTTTATCCGAACGGAGTGAGGAGTCGATTCCCTTCCCGCTCCCCTCACGCCCAGCACCGCAAGGCTTGCGATAGAGTGGAATTGTGCGGGTTTGCCACATCCGCACACTCCATCCCCCACTCTAAAGGAAGGGAAGTTCCTGCGATTCTCCGTCTTGTAAAGCTGTCTACAGCTTCCGCGAGTCAAAGCCGAGCCTAAGCCCGGACAGCGGCTTCGATCATCCCATCGGACTAATGCATTTACTTTTGTACCCAGGATGAAGCTGTGTCAGACCGGTCCGACACAGTTCCATCCCTTGCCATCTACCCACCGCATATACCGGCTTGGGGCCGGTTCAATCAGTGCAACAAAAGCAGTTTTTTTTTCTTGAAACGCGTGGGGTAAAATATAATGCTAGTCTTTTTTTTTTTAAAGAAGGGGAGAAGAGAGGAAAGTAGCTTTGCACAACTCTCGAAAGTCGATGCAAAGCGAACAAATGCTCTGTAGCAAATTGCGTTGCTGACCAGGTCCATGTGTCCAATTGGACCCTCCACCGGGAGGCCCGTAGAGGAAGTTGCCGCATCGGACAGCATGGAGTAGGTCGTGACGAGCAACGTCCAGGTAAGGACAGGACCACAGAACGTGACTGTAATCCTGACAAACGTGCCCACACACCAGCAGTGGAGATGCTACAAGGTTAAACTCTTTAAGTTTAGCCTTGAAATTACCGTAGCCAGTCAGAAATTGACTGACCAAAAGTCTGGAAAGAACCAGCTCGTTAAGCCTGGCTCTGATATTGCGAAAGAAGAGATAGGTGGTCCGCCCTTTGGGGGAGGAATCCCACCTCTCCTGCCACTGATCAAGAGCCGATTCGCGGACGCGTGATTTTAAAGTTGCCACAGATTCGCGATTCTCGATTGGGAAAAATGTAGTGGCGCCGACGACAACAGGACTGTTGTTATTAAAGCAAAATCTGACGGCCCTCAGCTGGATTTCAAGGTCGAGTGGAAGGACGCCAGCAATAATTAACAGTGATGCTGTTGAAGATGTGCGATAAGCGCGAGTGAGATTCGGAAGGAGTGGGCGCTGCCTAGACAAAAGGCTTCTACTAATATTAATATATGAAAACGAACAGCAGTGGGTCCAGCAGCCAGCTGCATACCCTACAATCCTACAGAAGATGGAATTATAGGCAAATAACCGCGATTTGTAACCTACGCCCCATGTATTAGACGCCATGCGAGAAATGCGGTAAAACGCGGCTTTAGCTTTGTCAACCGCACCTCTCGCATGTAACAAAAAGTGACCGTGTCCGAGTGACCGAGACTAATGCATTTGCCCCTTCTCATCATATAGACCGCAGAGTTCGACTGGAAGTCGTTTGTTCCTCCAAGGCAACGGTGACAACAGGGAATTGCGTCGCTGAGGAGGAGCCCATGGCGTACCACCCGTCGACGGGGAATCTCGCCAAGGACCACCTTGTTAGTTTCAGAGGGCGAAGTAACCGTAGTGACCTGGCCGGAGGGCGGTCTGCTCTACGGGACGTCCCCACTGGCACCCGTCCTTCTACTCCCATCCAGCACCACGGGGAGGTCGTGGAGGCTACCCGCTGAATAAAGTAGAAGGACAAGGAAACGCAGAAGAAGTACACAGAAGAACAATATTTATACAACTGCACAGAGGGGCGGATGATCTGTTCAACGTTACCGACGCGGCCATGGCGCCGATCGAAAACTTGATCTAATGTCACTTCTTCGGCTCTTCAAGCTTACCTCTAGATGAATGAGTATGCGCTCGCGTTCAAACCTCGTTGCAGACTGACTTCGACGTCTTCGTTCTTCTTTATACGATTCTTTAAATATATACGGAGCAACCTGCGATTTATACTAAGCTTCGAGCTGAGCTAAGTTAAGTTCGAGCGCCGGATTCATTTTATTCGGTCGAGATTAGTCTCTAATTGCAGATTCGTCAAATGCTATCGAGTCGATCTATCGAAGCGACCATTTTTTATTGTCAATAATCATCAAACACCACATACACATATGTTTAGAACTCGAGCTTTCAACGTCGACGCAGAGTTTGTACTAGAGGAACGTTAATATTGTCGAAGGGGATCGTTCGGCGTCGACGTCGAAAGCTCGAGTCGCGACGTCCGTAGCGCTGCATTTTGTCTAACGTATCCATCGTTGTAGGCGTTGCAGCACAAGCAGAGGGCGCGCTGCGCCGAGCAGGAGGTGACGGAGTGCGAGCCGTCGCGGACCCCGGAGGACTCGGTCTGCTCGGCCGAGGGCCCCTCGGCGCTGGCGGACGGGCCCTCCGTGGCCTACAGCGAGCCCTGCATAGGCACGCCGCGCCAGCCCAAGTGACGAGCCGTCCGCCAACTGCCGCCGGTGCGCTTCATCCTCGCCGGCGACGGCGACGGCGACGGCGACCCTCACCAGTGACGTCGCCGGCGAAGAGTGCGCGAACGGAGTGTGTTTTCCGCGATCGTCGATTGAAACGTCGTCTTTTATTTTTGTAACGGCCCTCCGAGAGAAAACCGACCACCCACCCCGCCGCAGATATCGCTCTTTACACGTTTCCTCGCTCAAAAAAAAATATTAATAAAATAAATGTGACAAAATAATAAGAAATAATAAAAAAAAATAGTCGTAATCGAATAATATTAAAGAAAAAAGATACGCACACGCAGTTTTCTAGATAATTTTTGATCTATGTATAGATTTTAAAACGTTTCTAGACTTTTCGATCTATTTAAATAAAAGAAAAAAATAATAGGACCCCGCAGATTTTGATTTTAGATATCGTCAGTAGTCTCCGAACGCCGAGATAGTGCCAAATATTATGCGTTGACGATTTTCTTATGTTAACCTTACGAATTAAATCGAGTGGAAAACAAACGAAAAGACTGAAATTAGACGAAAGATATGAATTATCCGAGCGGAACGGTTGTAGCGATTGATTTTTTTTTTAAATTTGAGCGAGTTCCGACCGACCGAACGGCGGCCATGGACGATTCGTCGAAACAGTTGTGAATTTTCGACGACGCAAAACATTTAAATAAACGTACGATAGAGTATGATTTGTTATATTGTCGCTATTTATATTATAGTGGTATAGATATATGATTTAAAATTGATATTTCTGTATAGATGTTACCGTTGTTGGACGAGGAATGTTATCGGATCGTCGTAAAGTGACGACGGAGTCGGATCGTTTTATTTATTGATAAATTGTGCCAAAAAAAAATGTATTGGAACCAAATATTAATTAAATTATGAAGTATGAAATAGATATATTCGTTTCGGTTATCCGCGCAAATAATGCGCGTTATTAATTTTACGATAGTTTGCTGTCGGGATCGTTGTATATTGTTCTCCGCAGATTTGGACACGGAAAGAGACGGGTAAACGAGTAGAACGTAATTGTTATTGACGTTTTTTAATATTTTTGCATTAATTTTAAGTGAATGTCTTGAATATATTAATGATATTTATTGTGAATATAAATTCGGGGCCGATATTCATGCCCGTCATTCATCACCGCATTGGGACCAAAATCTGTCCTTTCGCCGAGCCGCCGTTTTGTTTCGATTGACGCTTCGCGTTTGTTTTAATTTGAACTTAACGCGCGCAGTCGCGGCCATAACGTTTACAAATCGTTTCAACGTGCATCTCATCCTTTTTACGCGGTCTAGACCGATTATTATTGACTCGAATTATTTTTAACACTATCGTGGCCGCATCAAATTACCAACAGCTTACGCTATTGAAAGTATTACTTCGAATAGATGTAGCATTAT
>JAGXCT010033952.1:9176-132448 GCA_022495035.1 Philopotamus ludificatus
GAAATCGCCCGGCCCAACGCAAAACTCGGCGCGGAACCCAGCGGACCGGAATATGTTAATATCAATAGAGAAAAAAATACTTATAAAACTAAAACAGAAGGACACACTTTAAGTAAGTGTCATTGAAAAATTTATGTCGCACAAACGAAGAATAGAATTAATGTATAAATAATAATAAAATTCATTACAAAAAAAAACTGTATTTTTTCTCCAAATACAGCACACCCAACACCCAACGTACGCCACTGATAAATACACGGCAAAAGACTTGGTTTACTAAAATATATGATTTATTCAACCGATGATAAATATCAGTGCAGAGATCAAAGCTTAATCAGAGTGGAAGCGTCGCCGTGTGATGAATGGAGTGCCACACTTGGCCCATTACCCGCGGTGTGCCAAAAGGGCCGGAGCCCACCTGCCCGCGCAATAAAGCACGGGGGCCCTCGACCCGTTTGGCATTTATTGCGGCCGCGAAAGGCTTCTGGTCAGATCGCCCCGATACTGGCACCACTTCTTTTTGTCCCGATACACCGTTGGAGTATTTTAATTGAAGCCTCACGGCCACTTTGTTTGTGCACGGGACGTGTGCGATCTTATTGCGATAAGGGGACGGCTTCATTTTATTCAGCGGTTGCGCAACAAGGCCAGTCAGGAGGTCCACGTGTCGGGGACTTATAATTGCTGTTACGGATCCCAGATAAGAACGCGGTCCACTCGCACAAGACCGATGGCCGAGGCAATGGCTTCGGATCGAATTTGTTGCTTTTGGGACGTGAGCGACGCGGAGGATGATCGAACGAACGATGCAAGATTCGATATGTGTATATAGAAGAATACGATTGCATTCTCTTATAAATAATATATATGTAAAACAAAATTCAAGTGTGCTATTAATTTCATAACTCATTACATACGGGGGTCCTGGATTCCACGTCAAAAGCATTTTTATGTACGTCCGGGGCGCGCATATCACACGCTAGTCGACACTACGCGTCTAATCCGCTGTAGCTTTTACAACGTTTTTTTTAAAATATTTTCGTATCGGTACAATACTTACTGATGTCATATCGTAATTGTTCTCTTTTATTTATGCCGTTTCTCAACGTTCGGAGCTATAAAAACAGCTGTTGTGGATAATAAAAATACCAAACCAAAGTATCGTATTTTGCAGATCATTACAAAGGAAAAAGTGGAAGGTAAACGGTGGTTGGGTAGAAAAAGTTGTCGTGGCTTCGTAACATTTGCAACTGGACCGGATTGGAGGTTCCATAATTGTTCCAGCTCGCCAAAAATCGACAAATGTATGAAAAACAAGTAGATAACGTCAGGACAAGACACCTGAATAAGAAAACAACTACGCAAGAGTATAGAGAAAATGAGAATGAACATTAATAATGAACACGAAAATCTAAAAATCCGACGTCAGTAATAATGGTAGGAAATCTCATTAAAAACTTAATTCTACAACAGATTACAGGCAATACGATTGTAATAAGAGAAGAAAAAGGACAGAGACGAGCCACTGTGAGATACAATGCATCACAAGACTACCGAAATTCGAGGGTTTGGAAATGCTATCACTTAACCAACATAACTCTTAGATTAAAGACTGTAAAATAATAATTATGTATTTGTCTGTTACTCTTTTTCCAGATTTAACAGTGATCTTTAAAATAGTCCATTGTGTACATCACTAAATTTTCAAAACGGAATTTTCCATTTTGCGAAAACAATTTTCATTGTAAAGTTGAATTTTTCAATTTGTTCAATTATAAAAAGTTAAGCAACAGCTAAACTAAATATAGATTTGATATTGAACCACGTTTTTATTCTATGTATTTATAAAAAATCAGATCAAACCCTATAGATGTTTCTCATTAATTTTACCAATTAAAATCTTTTTTTATGTTTTCGTAAAATACAATTATTGAGTGCAGAAATATCCAGAGTGGAAGAGATTAAAAAAAACAAGAAAGCCTGTAGACATGAAAATGGGTAGAAAATTTAATCTATTCGGATAAATAGAAAGAAAAGCGTTAGATTAAGCTTTAGCACATAGCGTAAAATTCTCCCCTTATGTAATCGTGTAATTGGAAACACCACGCTTATGGGGCTGGTCATTTAGTGATGTTAACTTAGAGTGCTAACGCTGACGAATACAAAAAAGATATATTTTGGATAAGATTTTATCAATAGTTAAGTAATTAATAAAATTATCTAAAAAAATCTATTCTGCATAATGCCAATTATTTATACGCGAGTTATAAGTTTGAATACAATTCTAAGAAACTATCCGTCCTAAACAAATACCATTTGTTTATCATTCCATCAGGTAGTTAAATACCACAAATCAGGAATCTCTATCTCAATTGCCGTAGCTCGCAGAAAGAGAGAGTTTCACTCACAAACCTAAAACATGTTGTCAGAAATTAAAGTGATTTATTTAACATCTTTTAAAAAGTCAATTGGAATTCATCGATTCCACAGAAATGTAATATCGCAGATAATCGCACTTGGCAAAGAATCGTTGGATTTTATGCAAATCAATTTGTAGACCCGTAGAAGTTCGGGTGCCGTTTGAAAAGCGGTCGTTATCTCTCGCTGTTGGGACTCTCGGGTTAAAGGCGTCGTTACACCGGCACAGCCGCCGTGATGGGTTCCGCTGCAAAAACTTTGGCGAGGATAAAAGCGATAAGCGCGTCAGACACGTGGAGCACGTGGTCCTCGCGATGATGGAGACCAGAGTCTGGCGGGCAGACGAGACATTGGCATAATGAGGGTAATCAAGATAATATCGCACGCAGAACGAGCAGCTCGAGCGGCATAAGTGACTTCGTGCCTGCGGAGGTTGCTCCTAGGAGATTATGCGACATTAAGGACACACCTTCGAGAGTGAGATGTTAAACAAATTGCCGAAGAGCAGTCGAGTGAGGCCCGTCCGTCGTCGGGTGATCGTAAACTGCAGCATCAGTTAGAATATCGATTCTGAAACACTCGAGTCGCGTAGGACTCAGTCGTCAACGAGTACAGGATTCAAACGTGACTATGTAAACCGCGAGATGATCATATCAGCGTCCCCAAAGGTCGAATCGCATATCTCGGCAACTTACAGCACATATCAAAGGACACAAAATGCAACAATGCAATAACTTCACGGATTAGCGCACAAAGAGCGCACCGACATAAACGACTGCATACAAACCTCACGATGGTATTCAATGAGCATCATTTGATGTATGGTACTTACCTGAAACAAACAAAGAATCATGTTAATATTTAACAAAAAAAAATACATTCGATTCACGATAAAATCACGGCAATTCTCTTTTAATTCCATTTGCTTCTCCCCACGTCCATCTCTGAAGATAATTGATAGTACGGCCGGTCGCAGGAACGCCTTTCGATTAATGAAATTAATTAGTTTCTTGTTAAAGCTGGAAACGCTTCAATTAGAAGTGATTCATGGACGCCGCTCCGCGTAAACAGTTATAGAATAATAATCCCGGGTCTCGGGCGGATAGATGGATGGATGGGCGATGCAGAGTGCGGAGAAGAATGGAGTCACGTCAAAAGCAAACACTGACGTCATATCTCGTCGCCGAAGCACCGAGGTTGATCGATGCGGCCCCGGTACGGTCCCGGCATTCCCTAGGGCTCAAGTGGTGTAAGAGCATCACCCGAAAATATACACATTAGACTTGAACAAAAATACCAATCGAGATTATGTGCTCGAGACGAGAATGCGGCGATTAAGGTAGACAGTTTATGGTGTGCGTTTGCGAGAGGGTGGTGCGAAAAGTAACGGCCTCGTATTATTTTCGAGTCGTGCCAAAAATATAAACAATCGCAGCTAGGAGGGAAAAGCTTTGTCTTCAACTTGGCTGAAGCTTTCTTGGGCAAAAATTACAAAACGAAATCGACCAAGGTTTCCACAGAATGTTATGATATCGATTATCCATATCCATTCAATTATTCGTCCACACCTTCGTTAGAGAATTTTCATCGAGTCATCTTATTATTAGGGAAGATGGAGGGTCATATTTATATTGACTAGTTCAAAGATCAAGCCTGTTCCAAAAGTTGAAACAAGACTCAAATAATTTTTAAGCGCTTGAAACCCTTAGATCAAACCCTATAGATCAGTGGTTCTTAACCTAGTTGGAGGTACTGAACCCCACCAGTTTAATATGCGCGTTCACCGAACCCATATATCATACGTCGTATCATTTTTCATAATATCGTACAATAAGTTGAGCGTGTGTTTTGACCCCCACCGAACTCGGGAGACTGACTCATCGAACCCCCGGGGTTCGATCGAACCCAGGTTAAGAACCACTGCTATAGATGCTAATTATTCATTTTCCCATTTTAATACATTTGTAAAAAAAATATTATGCGAGTAACTGATAGATTCGACTAAGTTGTTTTTAATAATTAAAAACATTTATTATTTTGTATTAATATAATAAAAAAAAATACCGTGATGGGATTTTGTATGCGGAATAAAGTTTGGGAACTCCTGGCATAGATACAAATTAATCTTCTAATCTTTCTCGATTTCAATTATTCAATAAAAATAAACAATTAATTTAGATACGGTAAAGAGGATCCAATTAGATATGATAACCCTTTAGCTGGAGAGATGTTTTTCGCTGATACATCAAAGAACGATATATCGTTGTTAAGCAGTCAAGGGCTCAGAAGCAAATGAGAAATAATAAATAATTAAAAATTAATTTAAATCATGTTAGCAATAATAATAGATATGATTAAAAAATAATTAATTAACTGTACTGGAAATTAATTGCTAAAAGAGAGCAATTTTTACTTTATTTCTTTTAAAATCAGCATTCATCTGAATAAATCTTTTATAATGGAAATTAGACTTGCACTAGGCACATCGTACCGGATGCAAGCCAGAAAAACATCTCGAGCGTGACAACATGAGCGAATATTGTTTATATTTTTTTTCGCAATTGCAGACAATGATTATTTATAATATTTATTTTTTAAACTTTTTTTGACAAATATAAAAAGTTTGTGACATTTATGATTTACATTAAAAGAGTAATTCGAGAAAGATCAAAAACTTGGGGTCCCCAATAGACGCCATCGGCACAGTTAGGTTAATGTGTATGGATACAATATAAACACATTAACACTCAGAGACCCGGTCCCGCGTAAGTGCGGAAATTTTCGTAAACGGTAAACACCCGCTCCCGCACTAACGCGGGTTCACACGAAATATGTTATCTAATGCGCTACAAAAGGCTTTCTTTTAAAGTTTTATAACACGACACAGTTTCATTAATTTTTTCGTATTTATATGAGGGTTGGCTGTATTTGCAAAAAACAGAGTTATGTACCTAAAATGAAGCTGCGCAAAACGATTCATTTATCGATCGTGTATTAAAGAGATTATATGCTTCATTACCTTCACAGAACAAACGATTCTATCGATATTTTATGAACGATACTTAAAATGTTACATGTAAAAGAGGATAAAATAAAGGTATAAATAAAATAATTCAATAATATAGGACGAACAGTTATGACTAAACATAAAACTTCGGCGATATTTCATATAACATTTCCATTTAATCACTTAAAATACGTTGACATTGTCGACAATGCGACGTTTGATCGACGCGATGAAAATATTTACCTGAGGCCGCGGGAGATAGACACGTGCGAAATGATTAAACGGCGTAAAATTTGACGAGGGTGGGGGGCGATAGGTACACCGCGCGTCACGCACGATACACGTGCGCTTAATGTGTGGAGATGACATATGGAGATGTCACCGTCGGTTGTGCCGAGACCCCATTTACATATGTACACACGTCATGACTCGTTAGTGTCCCGACACTCTTTTTTCTGGAAGTTTGCACAATGGCACATTCCGGGGCCGTATCCTCGGAATCCGCGCGAGAGATCCAATAATAAAGTTTCGGGGGGCACTTTGCACGAGCGACATCTGCGATCGGATGTGCGAAATTTCGAATCTAATTCCGGAAGATTTATATGTGAGAGGGCACATGTGCAATTATTTTTCATTTCCGTCTCCGAGATTAGGTGCTCGCGCCTCTCCCTTTTTAAATCTCGTAGGTAATTCCGGACGGATCCGCAGTAACCTTTTTCCCCACTTTTGGGGATGACCCTCATTAGTGCGTTGGGCGAACTCGCGCCAACGATTATGGACCACTGTAATTGCGAGGATGCGTACGCGGTCGGGAATAATTAAATTTGAATTATTTACCTGGTCGTATTCCACCGGGAATCTAATTAAGATCTAAAATGTCATTGAGATGCTAAAAAAATATATTGGTAAATAGAAAATCATCCACGATTAACATTTAGTGATAACTTTAATCCTCTGCATAGTCTTTCCTCTACGATTTTTCCTACCAACAGGAAATGTGGGCTTCTCTAGGCTTCTTATCCTAGCCGTGCCGATGTGGTATTTTAGGTACCCCAAGTTTTTTTTTATTTTTCGCAAATAACTCTTTTAATAAAAATCCTACCTAACTTTTTGAATTTGTCTAAAAAAAGTCTAAAGAATAAATATTATAAATAATCATTGCCCTTTATTGTATGCAATTGAAAAAAAACAACAATACTCGCTTCTGTTGCCACGCACGATGTTTTTTCTCATTTGCATCCGGTACGATTTGCCTAATGCGAGTGAAATGTGCGATTGACACGTGCGGCGAGACATTGCAGAGAGCGTTACGCGTCATATTGATTAGTTAAAACATCAAAAATATCTTTAAAATTATGAAGAATATAACGAATAACTATTTTTATTCCTATAATGATCCTTTTTTTTTAAATGTCAAAATATATATGAAGAATTTATCAATATCTTGATTTTAAATGCTTGAGGTCTATGATAGAGCTCCTTCGGACGACTCGATTGTTTTCTGGCACCCGTGATGGGTTAAGCTAGAACAGTGGTTCTTAACCTTGTTGGAGGTACTGAACCTCACCAGTTTCATATGCACGTTTACCGAACCTTTATATCATACGTCGTATCATTTTTCATAATATCGTACAATAAGTCGGGTGTGTGTTTGGACCTCCGCCGAACCTGGGAGACTGACTCACCATACCCCTGGGGTTCGTTCGAACCCAGGTTAAGAGTATAAGTCTAATATAGCGAAGAATTTTATAAAGACATGCATTCGAAAGTCTTTTTCCAACGAGTCCAGTTTCTAGATCAAAGAAATGGAGAATTGCCAGCTTCTTATTATGAAGGTATTTTATTTAAAATTCATCTTCATGATTTTTTAAATATTATTTTTTTATAATAAAATGGATTTCAGTTTTTACTAAATCCAAGTAGAGATAATTTTTTCCAGTCTCTTCGCGCCTAGAAGGTTATCTAACTTGGAGAGCTGGTTATAATTATATGATTAGTAAGATCCCATTCTTAAAATACTATCTCTAAAATGTAAGCTGCTGAAAGTGTCTAAATCCTTAGTTATAATATCATCTAAAATACGATGGACTAATCTTAAATTATAGCACAATATTCTAAGAATGATTTGTTTAATAAAATTCGAATTTTCCGAATAATTTTTGAAAGAAATCCAGACATAAAAATTTGCAACAGATCAGAAAAAATGTTTCTACTGCTGCAGATCCGTGGAAATCCATAAATTTTAGCATAAACAGCATCTGATCAATTATGAAATGAGTTTAATTATAAATTTGGGAAACTGTGTAAAACGTTTATAATTAAATTTAATAATGAATACCCCATTAAGGGTAATTAAGTCAGATTTATGTAGTTTACATTAATAATGGAATTAATAGTAGTAAAAAATAGACAGAAATATATATAAATTGTGGTAAAAGTATGAGAATCTGAATAATTACAATCAAATCGAATTTTCGCAGTGATTATTAAACAAATGGGTAATTAAACTCGTCGAAAAGTAGAATGTGTTTGTACACATTGGGCCAGTTTGCGAGTCAAATTGCGGCGTCCCTTTCAGCGCGGTCATTAAATCCATTATTTAAATTATTCCGGTCAAAAGTTTTAATTTGGCAAAGTGTTGCTCGTATAACAAATGATTGCGGCAAAACTGTGACAAGCCGAATATATCATCGTTGCGAGTTTCGAGTGAAATTAAAATGAAGGATGAATACATGGCGAAGAACGGCTCCTGAGTGCACTGACCCAATTTGTCGCGGCGGAAAAGGCTCTGGGCCTTTTTTTATGCGAAAAAAAAATATTACGAGGAGCGTGTTTGTTCGGGGTTTGTTTTCATTATTTCCACAAAGTATTTTCATTTGGACTGAAAATGGCGGAGGGTGCGCTCAAAGGCGAATCGTGAAATATCGCTTTTGAAATATGCACGCCGCTGATCTCAAATAAAAGAATTAAAAAGTTAACCATTGATCGTTCAAAAGAAATAATAAGAAACATCAGACAAGGATATATGTTACCTGTCACGACCATAAAGCGGACATATGCAATTAAATGCTCCGTTTGAGAGTTTAGGCAGTTTGAGAAGCGGTCTAACTTTGAAATTCTTATATGATCTGTTGCGCTGATTCGAGCATATTCGAGAATTAAATAATTTCCACGTTCACAGAAATGAAAGAAAAAGTAATACAGTCACAAAAAAGATCATGGCTAACGTATTTTTGGATCCTCAAGGGATTTGCTCAAAGCTCTCGCGGAAAATGAGGCCATTGCACGACATTGATGCACATTGCAGTTGTTGTGAAGGCTGCTAATATTCAGCACGTGTTATGCATTAATTAAATTATCAACTTTTTATTCCAGATCTAGCCTATAGCGTTTATTTTTTAAATTTAAGTGGGAGACAATTTACAGAGACAGAGTTGCTATTTAGCATTGTTAACTTTTTCCGAACAACTTGAATCAAGCTTTTTTTATTTAATTTAAAAAAAAATATGTCATTTTTTGAATAGGAAACCAGATCATATCCTATAAACGCTTCTTATACATTTTCCCAATGAATATCTCTTTTAATAAATGTGTAAAAAAATATAATGAGAGTAATTCATGAATTTACATAATATATTAAATAATTAAAAATATTTCTTGGAAGTACACTTGGACCTTGTGCAACATAGTGTTTCTACAACACGGTTTCGGTATAACACAATTAATAAATTATAGCATAACACGTTTCGGGAAAAAAATGAATTAACATATCTGATTCATTTTCTTTCAATATTATAATGGATTAATCTTACATTACCATTTTTTCTATTAATTTTCGGCCATGACTGAACTTGAACTGAAAAGACTGAACTTGACTGAGATGGAGAATGAATGAAAAATAGCAAATTGGGTGAAGTTTTCATTTTTTTCACATTAGTTTTTCTAATTTTGTTTATTAAATATTTAGTGGGCTGATAAAATTAAATAAAAACAAAAAATAGTTATCACTATATATTTCAATTACAAAATAAATAGATAGATAATTAATTTTCTTACTGGAAATGTAAGTTTTGTTTAAACATTGAACCCTTTCCTTGAAAAATCTTGCTTTAATATTAGAAACTTTTCATAACATACATGCGAAAGTAATATAATATTAAATAAATCAAAATTCTTACACAATCTTCTTTATCCTTCTCCGATTACACACATTTATTCTTAAACAAAATAGATTTTACACGATATCGTCAATTTGTGGTGAAATAAAAATCTCATTTTCTTGATGTCCGGCCCGCCACAGCTTTCTCGTGAAAACCCATTTTATTCTACAAAAATTCTCCTAGTGTCCCGCAACCTAATTGTACCTTAGGCTGGTTAATTTTTCACTAATTTTTGAAAATGATGCTAAAATCATTGATAGGCAATGATATCGTGCTTAGTTTATGTGCTTTATTTATGTGATTTAGAAACTTGTTAATTTCCATAAATCACGAGCGTTAAATCACCGCCAATTTAAGGAATTTTTAAATGATTTGAGAAGTGAATATGGTGATGTATGTAATATACAACACAGAAATTCGTTAGTTTAATAGAGATGCTATGCTTAAAAGGGTATATGATTTAAAAAATGTCACTCAATTGTTTGTGGAAATGAAGGAATATCCATTTTCCCAGCTCAAAGATAAAGAATAGATGTGTGTTTTGCTTTTTTCGTCGATATAAATCCAAGTATCGTAATGTCTTAAACGTAGAACTCTGTAGTTTATTCATAACATGTTTAATAAAAAATTAAATGCTTTGGAAACTAAAAAATTTGGAACAAATAATCTGTTATCAAAACAACATGCGTCAGCATTTTACACATCTAAGATAAGAAAATCCTTCCAGAAAACCCTAAAATATGCCCAGCATTTGTAAGTACCACAACGAAATTTCAGTCGCGATTTAAATATTAAGATCAGAAAAACCCGCTCTTAGCTTTAATATTTTTTCTTCACCATTTAATATAGAAGTGGAAACAGTACTTATGTTTGCGAACAATTATTTTCCGCAATGAAAATAATTAAAAGCGATCATCGATCGAGATTAAATGATGTACGTTTAGAAAGCTGCGTACGAGTTAAGGTAGGTCTTCTATATCAGCAAATATAGACCAATTGATGGCAAAGAAGCAATGCCACCTCATTAAATAAACTTTTTTCTTATATATCTTTCGCTGTTTTTTTTTATTGTATTTCTGTAATTTTATATTTTTTTTGTTGTTGTTTTTTTTTTTTAGATACATTGAGTTCTTTTTTTTTATATTATTATAATTTTCTTACGTGCGGCCCGCGCAACATTTTTAAATTTGTAAATGGCCCGTTGTAAAAAAAAGTTGCTCACCCCTGTTTTTACACGATATCGTCAATTTGTGGTGAAATAAAAATCTCATTTTCTTGATGTCTATTATCGATAGTTCTATAAAATATGAAAAAAAATCTTCAACTCATGTATTTTTCATCAAAATGTGTGATTGCGCTTTTTTCAGCATCACTAACCTCATATTTCCCCGACCATTTTTTGTTTTTTTTAGAATATAATAAAGGGATATTTTTATGAGGATGAATTAAAACAAACAATTTTAAAGTAACCGACAAATGTACAAATTTAAAAAAAACGTTATAATAGGAATGTTACAAGTTTGTGTCATATAACATAGATTTGTATTACACGACGTTTTCTTGGCACCATATGACCATGTTATACGAGGTCCGATTAAAATATAAAAAATAAAAAGACGTCCTAAAAATGTATTAGAATAAACAGAGATTATATAGAAAAATTAAATCGCTACTATGATAAGATATAGAATTATTATTTAAGATTTTACTGAAATAATAATGAAAATATATTAGTGATAGAATGGAGCACTTAGCGCGCAAGACGGAAAGAAAAACAAGTGTAAAATTAAAAGCTCTTCAACGGAAATGCGAAAAATTTATTGAACCTAAAATGCATTACATAGACGTATATAAGTTTTTCATATTTTTTCATACATTCGACGAGAAAACCCTGCATCCTTTGTTCCATCCACCGCAAGGTATCCGAGCTATTTAAAGCTGATGAATGGAGACATGGGAACTCGCGTTATTTTGGCTCAACAAAGCATTAGTAGAAATGTTGTAAACTCCAAAAGACACTCAACGGTTAACGTTTCCAAAGACAAGCCATAAATTATACGAAAGACATAAAAAATATAATTAAGACCCCAACGGAGACGCGTAACTCTTCGCCCTGCAATCCGTCGAGATCGAAATACATAAAAAAAAATACAGGTGGAATAGGAAGTATTGCAGCGATTCAGCAATAAAGTTGAGCAACAATTATACACTAAGCAATTCCGGGTCGTAAAATTTTATTTTACAGCATAAAGCACGCTAATATCTTAGACCGACAATATGTATTTTTATCCGACACTTTATGGACCGCCTGTAATGCAACCGGCCAAGGTGTGGCCGGATAATCCAAGGTGGGAATGGGCGTCCATATCCATAACGTCGAAGCCTAACGATATTCCTCCATTGTCCACCTTGACAGAGTTACGATTTTCGGGATAATAATTTGGCACGTGGAAATGGGTTCCCATCTGATGGACCCGCCGCGGTGGCAAATGGCTCCCGAGCAACACGGAAGGCGACGAAATATCGGCGAGGGACCACAGAATCCTGGACGATTAATCTGGACATGATTGTGGACAGTGGCCCCGGGGGCAGGCGGATATTTGCCTCAGTGGCAATCAGCCCTGCAGATGGGGGTCGGTATACGTGTTTTGTTTCCAAAATGATAAAAACCCACTAGACAAATCCCAAAATATATATATAATTTTTATTTCCGAAATGAAAGCGCTAATACTCGACAGTAACCCGAATCAACCCTAATGCATAATAAACGAACGTACGATATAAAAATTCCGCTTCATTATATTACGCATGCCATTAAAAAGCTGCAATTTTCTTCATGAATCGCTTCAGATCTTGAATAGCAGGTAATTGGCATCCATTTAGCGGAGTACTGTAATTATATTTTCAATACCGCTCTCGAGTGTTATTAAACACACGTCGGACCGGTTGCGAAGATTGATTAAATATGATATAATATCTATAATAACATCCTGTCACATAATAATGCTTATCGTGAACTAGAAATGCGAAAATTATCACACTGTCTATGTGAGAATGGAAAATAAAACAATCTATAATTATAAGGCAGGAAAATCGCCATACAATTACACCTGCATTCAAATCGTTGCAATTTCGCGACACGTGTCCGATTTTGCTTTGCACTCGGATCACGCCTCCGCCATAATGGCGGACAGATCCGGATTTAATATCCTCCGATGAAAATTTGCACGAATTCAGTAATTGCGCATCGAAGAAATTAATTCGACATGGCTCTGACGTAGCGACGTAGTCAAGTCTCGTATTAATTTTATTTCAGCTATGTAATATGGGTTTGATGAAAAAAATGTAATACACAATAACAGTTTAGTTGTATTAGTTACAAAGTATAAAAAATATTTTGGAACTTTGGGAGGAATAAAATTGCATATCCTCATTTGAATAAAATTGCAATAGTGGTTATAGGAGCTTCAGCAACACAATTTACTTCTCAAATTCAAGTTTATTTATTCCACGAGATAATAGAAATAGTTCAACCCATTTTTGTCCAGTGTGAACGAATATGAATTGAGATTGAATGAGTCGATAGCTGACAAGTATGAGGAGCGTCTGGTGCTGTAATTTTTCTAAGAACGAGCAGTGATTTTTTAAATCATAATTTGTATTTAACAAGAAATGACAAGAAGTAAATTTTATAAATCATTTTTAAATGATGATCATATCAATGAAATACATAATCTTTTTCAATTACTGCTGTGAATATATGAATTTATTTCGTTTATGTTTCGCTTAATAAATTATATTATCACACAATCTACTCTTAAAATTAATTAATTATTATTTATATTATTGTATCAATTAATGTAGTATGCTCAATACAAAATAAGGAATAGAATATTAAAAATTACATTTAAAAAAGTAAAAATATAATCAATTTTGTCCGGAACGAAAACCCGATGAGGCGATGGTTTTTAATTGAAAAAAAAATATCGGTTTGAAGCCCTGATATTCTTATTGGCTTCTGTATTCCCCGAACATCCACGACGTCTTTATATTCCCACATGGATTATAGATAAAAACACATGGATTAGCGACATTTTGGCTATATTGAGGAATTGCAAGTGTATGATGTATCTAATAAAATTAATATTGATAAATAAATTAGGATTTTATGAGAAAGCGAAAAAATTGGACCACTTTTAGCGCGTTGAGATTGACATAGATTAGTGGTTCTTCACCTGGGTTCGATCGAACCCCAGGGGTTCGGTGAGTCAGTCTCCCGGGTTCAGCGGAGGTCAAAACATTTTGTGCACCTATGTATAAATATATACCTTTATTTTGAATTTGAAAAAATCATATTTTATTTTTCCTATTAAGGGTTCGTTGAACGCGCATTTGAAACTGGTGGGATTCAGTACCTCCAACAAGGTTAAGAACCACTGGTATATATTCTCTATATCGCAAAAGATTTTAGTTGTAGTTGTTGCATATTTTTTTAGCTTTCAAAATCCTATGAAATGTTTATCAAGTATTTAATGTGCCATTTTTATTCACGGTCATTTTTTCTATAATAACGTTCATCAGATGTCAATCGATGCTTATAACATAAAACTCGGGTTATGGAATAATGAAAGGAACCCAACTGAAGATCAAAAATTACATTTTCGCATAAAAAACCTCATCAACAATCTAAAATACGTAATAAAATATTTTTTTTAATGACCTAATTTTTATAAATGAGCCTTCTAATTATAATGAAAGCCTTTTCAAGAATTCAAGTTAGACTATAATATGCAGATTTATTGCTTAAATAAATAGTTAAATCATCTTAGAAGTGATTACATCGTTGATCATAATCTTTAGTATGAAGGCTTAGTTTGGAATGATTTCAAATAACAAGATTTCGACGTTTTATTTCTGAATATTGAGCCGAAAGAATAATGGTATATACAGAAAATGATGCAATAATAATATGCCATACTATGCAATAAATTGGAAAATCATTTTCTTGTTAGTTCCCTATCCCGATCGAAACAAGACTTTTCATCAGGATAGAGATTTTATGATTCTAGTGATAAAGTGATTTCGAAATAGTTCGCTTATCTCGTTAATATATGTCTGATAACAACGCTAGTTTTTATAAAAATAAATATTGTTTCAATGAATGTCAGTGTTGAATGAATTTCGTATTAAACATATTCGTTAATATGAATTTTGAATGATCTTTATTATCGGATTTTTGTTTTATTTCTAATAATTTTTAAATTGGTTTATTTTTATGTGGTTTTCTTTGGAGTATAATAATACATCGCATAAAAAGCTATATGACAGTATTTGATTTAAATTGTCACCAAAGTCGTATATCTTCCAAGGATCATGCGAGATTTATGACGTACGTACTGTCCCATTATCCACGCGTATCCTCAGCAGCTGCCGTTCGCTGCAGACAATGAAAGATCAGCTGTCCCGACTAAAGATTTCACGCAACTGTTGCAATTTTTTTCAACGCCAGACTTCATGAGTAACCGAGAATATTTTTTTCAGAGGGATTCCCCGTTTAAATTATTTTTAGCCGCGCGTCTGGCGCTATGTAAAATATGCGCATTTATTAAGCGCCCAAGATTAATAAACCATCTTCTTAAACCGAGAGATTGACCTTTGTATCGCAAACATCACACGAATATTCGCGAAAAATAAACACCGCAATGTCCATCACGTACATTCATCCTTCATCTTGACGTTTACTCTCTCACAAATATAATAACAATAAATTTCGCGAGAAAATAAATAAGATATGCGAAAACAAATATTAATTTTATTTTCGCTCAAAATTAAAAAAAATATTTACAATACAGAAATAATATTATATTCCGTCTCAATAAATATATTTCGCAGGGAAACGGAATGCATTCAATTAATTCCAAACACATATTCCCGATTCGGATCCGTGTGCTAATTGGATCCCGTTTCTATTATAGCCGTAGAACAAACGGGCTTTGTTCAATTCCGTTGAAACTTTCCATTCGCTACCGCTGAAATTTTTCGATTCAATGTTGTTTAATTAATTATTGATCAAAACAATATAATTAGCATTGCGAGGGCAATTAACAAAAACCACCATGGCAACACCACACGTCAACATCGCCTCTCTGATCCCTATTCACTCAGCACCCTTGATTATTTGATCAGCGCTAATTGATCCTCAAAGCTTCCGGTTTTAGAAACCGAGAAATTAAGTTCTACTCTCTGTAAACGTGGACGTCTAATCTATCTCCGTAATATCCGTGTTGAGGTGCGAAGAACAAGATCGCATATTAATTTGAGCAACAATTCGCTGTCATTTTTCGACGTTGATGAATAGTGGTACTCGTGATTAATACTTGAGACATTTTTTTTTTGGTAGTTTACTTCAATGGGAATTTTGTTATTCATTATATTTATTTTTTTATGCGAGATAATTAATAAAAGAACTGTTTCTTCTCGACGGGATTCCGTTCCATTACTACATAGATATGATCATAAGTAATGTCCTAGATACATCTACACACAATCATAATTTAATAAAGTTTAAAAAGTCTCTCTCTGTCATTTATGACTAATCCACCTAACATTTTTTTTTATAGTATAATGTTTTCATGAAATCAATAAATCGATAGAGCGTTTTATCTTCTTTGAATTATTATAAATGCTAGAGATATATGAACTTCAAAGGTTCAAAAACAAGTGATAGGAAATTATATGATATAGCAAACCGCGTCGTCCGAAGGGGGTCTCTCAAAGACCCTAAGTATTTCATGTCTAGATATTGATGAATTCTTTATCAATCGGATGAGTATGATTGCTATGTGGAATTGAGAGTTATAATCTAGAAAAGGATAGTAAGCTTATAAACTCCATAAGAATGAGACTAATTTTCTCCTACTAAATACATTAACTCTAAAGCAGGGGTGAACAACCCGAGGCCGCGGGCCTGATGCGGCTCGCCACATTTTTTTGTGCGGCCTTTCAAAGATGTAATATTTTACCTTTTAAAAATTCTTGGACTCATTCTACTCTAGCTCTATACCCAAGACGTGATTATAGTTTTTTTCCACATATATCATTCGCTGTTTTTTTAACTGATCCGTTACGGCGGTTCGAAACCAACGGCGTCGGCCGATGGGGTTTATTTAGTATGAAATGAATCTTTTTGCACTCGCTTTTCTCAAGAAAGTCAAAAATTTAGAAAAAATCAGATGTATTAAGGGAGCCGCGGAAAAATCTGATGTATTTAGAGGGGCGGTAAACCGAAAAAGATTGGGAACCTCTGCTTTAGACTATTTAGATATAAACTTGGGGTCCCAAATAGACCCCGTCGGCACGGCTAGGTTTATAGCATTACTATTAATGGGTGTTTTATTTGTGTATTTTTTTATACTAGGTTAATTTTTTTAAAAAATAGATAATTTGAGTTCAGTGTTTGTATTATCGTAAGTTTTTTACACAGCATTTTTAAATTTGTAGCTGGCCCCTTGTAAAAAAAAGGTTGCTCAACCCTGCTCTAAAGGATATTTGTACCTTTGAATGGTTCATACATTAACGTTAAAAATATATTAGTATATTAATTTTAATAAAGTTTCAATAATGTAAATGATTTAATAACGGCGTATATTAGGACATGGGTAGAAAATCAATAAAATCAGTCATTTAAGCAAAGGCTGCTCGTCCATATACACTGCGGAGCTGCAGCACCCCCAAGTAAATTGAGTAAAAATATATTTTTATATATTATTTATTTACTTGACTACGTTGGATGAATGGCATAACAGAAAGATTCTAAAGCACCATTCATCGAAATTTATATTATGTGTTTTATAATTATTTATTCAACGAAGGATAGTTGGCATTAAATTATTTAAATCCAACGCGCCAAACTACCTACATAAATATTTTTATAAAACATGCGGAGGTAATGGTCACTTCCTCTTACATACCCCCTCCCTGGCCAGTGTTATCAAGAATTCCCCGAATTTAAATATAATTTATATTTATTAATCTGGTCGGTGCCTACGCAGTGTAACTTCTAGCGATGCAGTGCAAAAGCGCTGTCTGCTTGTCAGCGCTTCCAGCGTCGAATATTAAACGGATGCGGGCCGGTAGGTGGGGTCTCACCGCTAAGCACCGTGTCACGCTGCGATTCGGTGCAGTCATACTGCTCCTTCTTTGAGCTACGTACCGCTCGTCACTTATTGTATTATTGTTATTATATAATATTAATAATAATCAAATATTTGACCCACGAGCCGCCACTGCATTTAAATGTATGAAATTATGATCAATTCTTTCGTCTAACCTCCATTAAGGCTTCGATTTTTTTAACAAAATCATTCATAACACGAGGACGGATGTATGGATGTCTTCAATGCCAACTCCTAAATTAAGTTGTTCAGCAAACCATACAATGGCATTGTAATATCCTCTATACAATTTTCCTTAGCAGATTTAATCGTTCCCTAATACATGTATGACATTTTGGTCAATTCTTTTGATATTATTGTTTGTTCATCGTTTCATTCGTTCAGATATGAAAAGCGGCGTCCTTTGCTATTACAATCAGCATAATTGATATTCTTGCGTGCCACTCTGCACTACATCATCTATGGTTTTTGAGGTCGCACGTGCGAAAAATATCGTGAGTCACCTGACCAAAGGCTATACCATTAATTTTAATTAACCCAGCTCCGCCACAGCGATATAGTTCATCGAAAGATTAGATTTTTATATTGCGATCGGGTTCTTATTTATTTGTATCCTCGTCAGTGAGTTCGAGCTCGATTGCTCGGGTCAATAACAACCGGCGATTGTTTGCCGAGTCCGAATGACATTTTCGGAATTATTTTGCGCCGTTGGTCCATGACCAGAAATTGATAATTCTTCGGGAAATTAGCATAGTGGCGTTGTAGAGCACGCGCGTTTAGCCAACCGTTGCAGAAGAAACACAATGGGGCTCCCCATTACCGCGGGCGATTCAAACGAACGGACTGAATACAATTTTCTTTAAATAATTTTAATGAAACATATGCGATAATTAAATACAGCGTTTAGAGGCGATGCCATCATCCCTTGATCCCGGCACGCGGAACGAATTATCCTGTGATCAAAAATTAACTCGAACCCCCGGAGAGGATCACGTATTGTAATTAAAAGCGCACCACTTTCGGGACGTCCCTATTGCGTCTGCAACGCCAATATTCTGGGAGTGTCGACTACACTACGGAGGGAATCGGCAATTACCGCGGCTAAATTAATTCCCGGGTCGTCATTACGGACCGTTGACTGCCGAATGCCACGGCCACGTGACGACACACGTGTGGCTCCCACGTGACACAAAGGAACAATTTGACCAGGTGATAAATGGGCGAAGCCATGGTGTGGCGTAACAACGGCCGTTGCGTAAATGAGATGTGAAAATTGGTCATGCGCATGCGCCTGTATAAATTAAGACGGTGGCGCACTATGGTGCGCACGAGGTCACACTGTGTGGTTTGCGGTCGACGTTGATGCTGATGGACAATCATGGTCGAGCTAGTTCAATTGCTGGAGAGCGCATATACGATCGGGTGCGCATGCGCTCAGTGCTACATTTAAATAACAACACATAATATGCGGGATACGTAAAATTATGTGGTTTTAATGAGCAACAAAACGAAAGCGAGAAAAAAACCAACTGATATATTTAACCTAGCCGTGCCGATGGGGTCAATTTGGGATCTAAGTTTATAAATAAATCCTACATGTCACAAACTTGTTCGTATTTGTCTAAAAAAGTCTGAATAACTAGTGACACGTGCTGCGAGAATTTGGCGGTCGCGGTGGCGTGTCCTCAATCTGCGGCGGGACATCGTCGAGTGTGCTTGTCATTTACGTGTCAAAATTGAATTGTAGAAAAATCCAAAAATAACGACTCAATTATTTATGAAGCATTTGGGTATATTTTCCCTTTAAATATACCCCTTCGGACGACGTGGCTGATTTCGAGCCGCCGTGACGGATCGATTAAGAAATAATAATGTATCTGCTCAATTCGATCACAGTGGCTTCTTTACTTAGCTAGCCCGCTATGGAACGTTGGCGATCGTGTTAGGTGGTACTTCCTTCAAGCTTTTATTTCTGGGGTACTTCGGTAAAAATGCTTTTATCTCTCTTGAATTTTACTTGATGAGCTAATCGGAGGTGCTTCTAGGCTTCATGCTTCTAATTCAGCGTTAATATGAACAAACTGGGGGTGAAACTAGAGAGTTGAAGTCTAGAAGTCGTCTGGAGTCGTCTCATAGCAGGTCCCTAATGGATTTCTCACCATAGAATCAGTATGCCCTGGGCAGGAAAGACCTAATCTGTTGATCCTCTTCTTTCTCTTTGAGGGGATCTTTCCATTGAAAGGATTTTTAACCCCCTCCTACTTGCCTGGACACAGTCGGGAGGGTGAAATCCGATATCAACAGGATAGAAGATACACGTCCAATGCCAGCAGTGGCCAAGAGGGGAAACTCTTTACAAAAAACGGCATACCTAGACGCTTTGAGTTCCCGCGGTATGGACACAAAAGGGGAGCCCTCACGTCACGTCTAAATCTCAGGTTCCTTTGGCCTCATGCCTGAAAGCGCTAGAAGTACCGGTGCTACCAAGGAATTAAAATCGTACCTTTACTTCTTCACAAGCAGTGGAAACCATAAAAGTTCATAAAATTAATACTTTAGTCATTCATTACTCGTAGACCAGAGCATATCCCTCTACAGACCAGCATGGAGAGAAAATTAGAAGATAAACGGTGGTTGGGAAGAAAGTAGCCCCCCTGGCTCCGCAACATTCGTAACTGAACGGAGATGGGAGGTCCAGAATTGTTATAGCTCGCTAAATTTAGACACATATATGGAGAAAAGACAAAAACGAAAAAAAGTTGAAAACGGACGAACCACAGAAAGAAAATTGTTAAAAAGTAACCTAAACAAAAAAATATTTCATATTTTGACAAGAGATTCGGACACTGGAGTTAATGCCATCTGATGAAATAGCGACAGGTAAGTGGCGTGACGTGTTAACGTATGAAATAGAAAGGAAAAATATTTAAGACAGTCATTGTCTGGTGTTGCGTCCGATGTAGACATTGGAGAAAAAGTTAAGATGGATGGTGATCACTCTTAGGAACAGGATGCAAAACAAGCACATACCAAAAAACTCAACCCTTTAATTGCCAATTATATGGATTTTTACCGTACGCCGTATAAACATCAAATAAAATGAAACGCTAAACATATCGACATTCTAACAATCACATTGCCTTAAAAAGATGTCTCTGCCTTAATTTTCATTGAAAAATATTATATTTATTCATAAATAAATTCGTAGTAGCGTTTGCCGTGGCGCTGTTGGTTAGCCGGTTTCGCGTGCCTGCACGCCGTGGCGTATGAACGGTTAAGGATGGCACCAATCCAAGACAAGATCCCAGAGAGCAGATTCTGCTCGTATGTGCATGTTATACCGGTGAAGCTACGAGTATGTATAGAAGTATAAGAAACTTCGACCTGAAAGTCTGAAGATCATACACGTAGAATATCTCGAACTTGAATAAAAACGAGATTGATTTGATAGAATTTAAGCACACAATACTCGAAATGGTGTGTTAATAATAAAATATTAAATAAATACAGATTTAAAATCTCAGATTATAGAGTATACAATGTATGTAGGATGACAATGTATTATCCTTTTTGAAAAGGGTATCTAATAGAGTCAATTTATTCAGACAATCGCATGTAAGATGCGTCCAAAGAACAATAAGGGCATTACTGAGTAAATTAATGTACCGCGTGACAGGTAAGAGGATCAAGTATTTTTTTCGAGCTCACCGACCTAAAATCTGATTTTAAAAATAAAAATCGTAGACTATTAGATGGTTTTAATTAGGGATAAGTGCGAAGAGCGCGTGCGCGATCCGCATCGGTCGACCATATGGACAGCCGCATCATCCCCCAAATCCGATACAATAACATTACCCAATGGTAACAGTTGCGGGGATGACGTCAATAGATACAGGGGGCGACCATGTGGCGTTCAAGGTGAGCTATGAATTAATCCCTATTTACAATTTCAATACAATTTACATTTGGGCCTAGGATAAAAAAATATCATCTGCCCTTATTACCGTGCCTTGAAAAAACAGGAGGGATGAACGCGATGATAAAAATCATCATGTGAAATGTATCATCTGCTACTTATTATTAGGTCTATTGACGCATTAGGCGAAAATTGGAGCTGAGAATATCTACAAGAATATTTTATGCGCGATAAAATTATAATTATGGCCATATTTGACAGATGATGGCACTGTACCATCAAGTACATAGTTGAAGAGTGCGTGCCGCGGTATATGTTACATCCGCGACAGATGCTCTAGAGTTTTTATAATAAATCTGTCGCTCCTCTTCTGGCAATAAACATTTTTATTAGCCCAAAGGGCAGAAAAAAAGTGGATACACACTTGGCACCGAAGTGGCCGCATCAATGGGATGTGTGCCATGTGATACTTCTTTTGTGACGAAAACGCTCATATGGCACAGAACGTGGACGCGCTGAATGCCTGCCGACGATGAAACGAGCACTTAATGTTTAATGACGATTAGCTAAGGCCCGGCCCTTTGATGAAAAAGGGAAATCCGCTGAAAGAGACAGTAATGAAGTATGTACATGCAGCGAGAGGATGGAACCTATCCACTTTGCAAGTCAATGGACAGCAGTCTCTTGTGACTAGGAATATTTTCAAAGTAGAAAGGTTGCGACCTGGAGAATGTAGGGCAGACCTAATTAGCATACTCACAAAGTATCTCGTAAAATATTAGACGTATACTCGCGTGCAAATACAGACGGGCACGATAATCTGGATGATATTGAGCGTCGGATGCGTATCCACCTGAACGATTAAGATAAGAACATAGAACCAGATGGACGTCTCAAGATATTCGTAACAAATACCACATGGCTACAGCAACCATCTACTGTTACATAGTTAACTATTATGGTTAGTAAAAATATTTTACTGTCCTGCAAGTATTAATAATTTCTACGGCTTGGATATTTAAAGATTATTCAGAGAAGATTTTAGAAAAACTTCAACAAAATAATAAATAACCTAGAATGAAAAAGAACAGGAGAAGAAATCGTATTAATACCAAACGTGATGATATACGAATTATCAATTTTCAATTAAGAAAAATCAATTAAAATGGGATAAGTTTGAAAGAGAGATTTTCTGATATCCAAGATACAGATTTTCATGCAAGATTAAACAGTTTTGCTATGGAATACAATATTTCAACAATTTAGAATTACTTTAATTATGAATGGAATATGTTTTTCCAGTAAATAACAACCAAGAAGTGAGATTTCAGGCGTAATCTTCAGCAAAGAAATTATATCTTATTTAAAAATTAAGATTGTTCCTATGAATTGGGCAAAAAGTTATCAAACTTTGGTTGTTCGTGACCGTAAAATACAACACTTACCGATGAAAGCAAACTAATTTAGTGGGGTGAGGTGAGAAAGGTACAATCAGTTGAAGAGTAAGCAAAATTCACCATACTATTTGGGCCTTAATTATTATGGACTCCAAACAAAATTTATTCACGGTAAAATAAATGCCAAAATAAAATCTCTAGATTAATTTAAAAATAGCACAGACATGAATCCCATAAAATATTTTAATGCAATGATGGCGGAATAAAATCCGAAACACAAGCCAAAAACATGATAATTGATTAATATCCGAAAAGATTTAATATTTGTGCCATTCGATCATAAGACCTATCTAATTAATTAAAGGTATTTCACATACTATTAAATAAATTTAAACGTATATCTATATTATATTTATAATAAATCGTTTTCATATTTAAAAAAATCAGATACAGAACCAAAAATGTGTGGCTTGATGCATTATTAAAATATTCTACCCTGACAATCAAGTGATTCACGAAGGTCCATTTGCCCCTCAAAGTAAAATTTCCTTTTATAAGTTATTTTTAACGCTGTTAAAAATCAATGATATACACTCAACTCTATTTTTACACGATTTTGAAATGGCACGGTCCACTGAAAAGAACAAATACTGTATTTTTACACGAATAATATAAGTCTAGTATTTTAATATCGCGCGTTCTGGCATTTACTGACATAGAAGGACACAATATTTGAGCAAAGAACCAAGTTTTTTAATTTAATTTAAAAAAAATAATAACTCATAGATTCGACTACAAGTAGAGAGAGTGGAAAGAGTTAAAATTCATACCGCACCCTACAGATTTGTATAGTACTTGTGAAACAAAAATCACAGAAGTGGATAACAGATTTCTTAATAAGAAATTCAACAACACAGGACAGTGATAACAAACGTTTTTTAATTAAAATCATATTTTTAAAGAATATTATTGCTTTACCATTATTACTACGATGTTATTCTCTGTTTTTAAACAAGTTTTTTTAATCTTTTCTATGAATTCTATGATTTGTTTACACTGTTTCTGGTGGATCGTGTCTACCGTAAGATATAACAAATATAATTATCGTCTTATCGTATAAAAAATGTATGTATATTTTTGAAATATTTCTGTATCGAATGCAGAGAGTAATGTGTTAAATCAAGAGTCCATTGTTGGGCTTCGTGGGTGTTGATTAATTAGTATAGACGCCCAACAAACGAAAGAAGAATGGTCCTCTCGAACAACGGCTAATCAACACCCATCGACACGTAGTTATTTCTTAGATTACATCGACGAAATCTCGAATAATATATATATTTCTTCATTATTTTTTATACATAGTTTTTTACGGTACAGAAGCATGGCGTATAAACGAAAACACGCATTTTTTTACAGGAAACCCATAGAAAACACGGACCATTATATAGGTGGCCGGCGAGCTTTTATTATCTATCGGAATTCAACGCCCACATTTGGTTGAATCCAGAAGATACATACCAGAAGATAGCATAGACCGGTTTTTGGTCAATCACGTCTGATGCATTACCCGGCACTAATCGGATGGACGAGCATGCCGGATAAAAAAAAATACATATTAAATTAATATATAATTTACTTACGATATTCTGAATGAAATGGCCGCGATTAGAGAACAGGAAATGTACTTACCTGAAAATAAAAAAATAAATATATAAATATAAATAGACATACATTTTAAGCTAATGTTTATATATTTGCATAATGACATAGTGAGCCGTTGTCACAGGCCAGAGTTCACAAAGTTGGTAGCGAATTGTTGCGGCAAGTAATTGGAGTTGGGAACATCTGGCCCTGTATAGTTGCAATTTGCCGGTCAGCAACTTTAAGCTGTGGTCACAGGACCAAATCGTTGTGCTTAGAAATTTTACGGTATCTCAGGTAGTCCGTTTGCATAATTTACCGACAAAATTTAATTAACGGAGTAAATAGTATTGGGTAACGCGATTAGCGTGAATGTGAGAAATCACTGCAAGTCAGTAATGCGGTGTTTGCATGATCGAACACAATTTTTTGGGTATTATTAAAAGTGGCTTTTAATAGACCCCCGAATGTTTGGTGTACAGTTATCGACGATAATCGGTGTGCAACACGACCTGTCGGCCAAGGGGTTAATGGGTAAATTATGAGTGGAGAGTAATTTTACGACGCTGCGTTTATCAGTTTTACGACACTGATTATGATAACACTGTGAATGGTTCCGAATGTATTTATTTAATAGTTGGCTTAATGACAGACAAAAACAGGCTCTAACGTCTCTCGGGATCTCTGGAGAGTTGTACCATGTCAACCTGCATCAAGAAGTATTAATATATAAAATACCCCAGAGATTTAACAATTATTTATTAACATCATTTTTTTTTTATAAAATAACTTATTTTATTATACAGTACACTCTTAAATTATATCAGTATCGCTTATACGTTTAAATCCAGGAATACACGAATCGTATTCTAACCACTCATCTTCAGAGCTTTGTAAATATGTCAATAGACTTTTCACTTGTCTTTTTTCATTTTTGATAAAATTTTCCTTCAAGATAGAATGAGTGTTACTGATTTTCTTTTGTATCAAAATTGAGTTAATCATTGTATCGCATTTAATCATGTCTTAATTTTTGTTACAAAGGGTTCCAAGAAGGCCGTAACGAAAGCATGGTCGGTTTATTAAAGAAAGAATCACTTGATCAATGGGTTGAATTAAAGATATAACAATTATAAGACATAACATAACAAGCATAAGGCCATCGTCCGTTTTTAACCCATCCTTTACGGAGGCTCAAAAACAATCCCGTCGTCTAAAGGGGGTATATTTAGAATGGAAAATAAACCCCAAGTATTTCAAGAGTAGGTATTGAAAAATTCTTGAACAATATCTTGATATTTTGAAAAAAAAATGGATTTTTCTAAGAATAAAAATAGTTATGCTTCATAATTTTGATGCATATAAGATATTACAAGTCAATCGCACATTTCACTCGCACTCGGCACTTCGTACCAGATGCGAGCGAGAAAAATCATCGCGCGCTTGATAACATGAGCGAATATTTATGTTTTTTCACAATTGTGGACAATTAATGTTAATGATTATTTATTCTTAAGACTTTTTTTAACAAATACCAAAAAGTTTGTGACATATAGGATTTATACTAGAAGAGTTAAGGTCCACATTAAACCCATTAGCATGGCTTGGTTGATATGTTTTCATTTAGATGAGGAGTATTATCTAATAACAGCACCGATTTCTGTTAAAACTTTTTAGTTTTTTAAAAAAATCTCTCACTTTTGGAACCCGTTTTGTATTGAACCAAAGATATTATAATTCATCCATGGTCCTTTCTGGCTAATAATCAACAGAAGATTTTTTTATTCTGTCCTAAATGATTTCAGTTTTTTTTAGTCCATATTGTTCAGAAAGCTTCGATGTACTTTTTCTCGAATCTTTCATTTTTTTAATCTATGAACTAAATTCATGCACGGATAATCGGATGTGTAATGTATTTTTCAGGCCAATACATCTCGTCTATATATAAATAATATTGATAAATTAAAGTTCTGTCAATCGCTTCGATGATAAATGTACAAAAATATGTAATAATTGTATTCTCGGACTATTATTTTATTTTCCATCACGAGATTGTATCTGAATATAATATTTAAAAGCTCTAAATGAAGTAACAACGCCCTAAAAATCTTATAATTAATTTATGATAGAAATAACATGCTTATTCTAATTTCAATTAATCACAACTGGACGTGAGAGAATTTGGTTAGATAACTATATTTTTAAGATTTGTAATCAATGCTGGATCTAAAATGCCTACGTTAGGTGAGGTTGTTCCGAGTATATTTTTTAAATTCCAGAGGCTGCTGGAGGTAAAAGGGTTAGGTTACGTTGGATTATTCACGACGTAAAAGGAAATAGACGGGTGGTAAATCACAAAAAATATTGTAAACATTAAATTTCGTGAGCTGGAAAACGCATTAAATTTCGGCTCATTTATTTATCAGCCCTGATAAGTTATTTACTCATAGTTAAAAAAAATGCATTTTTAAGTTCAATGAAAAATATCGCCAGGTAATCATCAATCAATAAATCATCGAGAGGGACATTTAATGTCGTCAGATTTCTGTATCTATCTATGACATTTTTAATCATTATTTAATTGTTTTCAGTTCAAAGCAGTGGATCTTCACTTCCTTATTGCTTTTGTCATCCGACTTGATGTTCACCGAAGCGATTTCAATTAAATCATTGTCATATAACATCTAGTCGATTAGGATTTCATCAAAAGGCACAATTAAATTTTAATAAAAAAAACTAGTCTTTTTAATTCAATTTCAAAAAATATTAATAGAATATAAGGATTTTTTTACGATTTTCTTCTTAATCAAAAACAAGGTATATTCGTTTCTTAATGCTTTCTTTTCATCTCATTATTTAAATAAATGTCCCTCATTATTATGAAATCGTTTTACATTGTTAGATACACAGGCGCTCAGGTTACATAGATACGTTTCTCGATTTTATCTGTAGCACAGTGACACGCATGTAACTTAAGATGACTTTAAACTACTTAATTAACCCTTTCAATGCGGCGGGTCTAAACACGATTCTGCATCTGAGTGGGGCGCCGTTTTGGACCAAATTATTTTTTTGGCGAGGTAAATTTGTATCACCGTTTCCCGCCATATATTAGACCATTTTCCAATAAGAGATTTATGCAAACATGTTTTTTAGGATATGTTCTTCCATCTCAACTAAAAAAATAAACTTGATTCGCTTTATTTTCATAATAATAAATCGAACAAAATATCAATTGCTCAAACAGAGATTATGAGAAAATGGGGAATGCGAATCAAAAATAAAATGCGAAATGCAATTTTCTTATACCATTACATCCGTACACGTGTATGTGGAACCTAATGTACGTGGAACACCCTTAACAACCCCTGAGTCGAGATACGTCACCGATACTACTGCGGAGATTTGAATGAAACACCACGCGCGATTTGAATCGTTACTATTAATATTTACATATTACATGGTTGCTATAAATTTCTTGTGATATGTTGTATATTTATTGATAGCTGTGTTTATTAGCTGATTTTTAAAATAAACACCAACACTTAACCCGGGCTAGTTTACATGTAACGACAAGTTAAAGTTTTAAAGAATCTCGCGCATGTATGAAATGCGACCGCACCCTGGGACACGATTTGTTTGCGCATGTACGTCATGCGCCCCGCACTGAAAGGGTTAATGGTAGTTTACATAATACCAGTGATACTTAAACGGTGGTATTTATTTGTTCAAATAATATCAACACGGCAATATCTCGAGTATCATTTATTTACGATTGTTATTCATAGATTCAACGATACCCATGTCATATTGTTTTTAAACGCCATATATGATTACTCTGCGGTCTTTGTGGCCATATGGTAATGGTTTGGATACGATTACAATGGAGACAATCGGCTCGTGTCACTTGGGCGTGAATCAGAGGCGGGTGCCAACTCGGCGGCAAACTGGAACGAAGAGTTGAAGATGGCCGCGGTGAGAGGATATCGGCGACGTGTTTTATCTTACAAGAAAAAGGTTTGAAAGCGGTGACATTTGAATAATGCCCGTAACATTTATTCGGCAAAGCTCCCTGTATCGCCATTCGATATCCCCCCCATACACTGTCGAGCACCATCTCTGCTATTACATCAAAAAAACGGCACGGTGTTCAGAAACTGAGCTTTAAATTAAATAAAAAAAAATGTTCAATTAAGTCAAATATGACGAGGTATATTTCCATATTAAAGCCATATTAAAGCCGTGGGTCATATGATAATATTAATATTTGAAATTTAATCGTATTATTCTTTAATGCCTCTCAGCAAACATTTTAGCATAACGCAATTGGCCCGTAGCATAAATACGAAACGCATAATCGGATTTACCTTCAAAATTGATACGTCCGCGTCAGAGACCCTCATTTATTTTAATACCATAATGCCGCATTCGACCCGTGAATACAATTTAAAATTGAAAAAAAATATATGCTCTCGTGACCAATCTGTGTTTGGCCCTGGATCCGATGTTCATACAGCGATCGTACGTGCATAAGGGCCCCAAGTACTCCATACTGTGTGGATAAAAACCAAAACAAAAACGTCGTAAAAACAAAGGAACGAGTGTCGCAAACGACCGGAAACCTTTTAACCCTTTCCGCTCGGATCCCTCAGCCGCAGCCAGATATACGGCCAGCCGAGCGAAATGGGACAAGATCCAAAATTGGCATCCGGATGGAAATTTCGAAATTCGGATTTGTAGTGGTTGGTCCCCCCGGGCGAGGGTTACTTCTGGCGTCGATGCTACGGCAATAAATAAGGAATGGAGAAACAATGTCAAAAGTCAACTGAATAATCCCGTTTGATACATGGGGATGCGACTCTCGCAAAGATAAACCACAACATATTTCTTCGTCGCTTAATTGACAGAGCAATGTTCGATGTATGTAAACATATCTCGAGTCACGTTCTCGAATGGCTGTTAATCTTTTAACCCTCCAAGTGATTTTGCTAATGCTGACTTCGAAAATACTGAACAATTATAATCGAAAATCATGTCAATATTTAATATTCCTACTCAATAACTATTTTAATACTCTAATAACAGATCTAAACTATACTAATTCATTCGTCCTGGGTAGTTATGAGCCAGCAATATTTAAAAAAATATATTTTTCTAAACGTACATCAGATCAAACCCTACAAATAATTCTTATTCATTTTCGCAATGAATATATCTTTTAATAAATTTGACTAAAATGTATATGTAATGTAAATGAGTGGAAAGGGTTAAAGTCTAATCTTCTATTTTTCACATCTTGATAATATTAGGGGGACCAAGAAGAAATCGCGTATTTTATTTCATAATATAAAGAAAATATATTTTTTTAAAAAGTTATAGAACGATTTCTAGCATTGAAAGATTTCAAGCATTGTAAAAAAATAATAAACAGTTGAGAAGACAATAAAATTAGCGATAAAAACATATCCATGTATTGTATATGAATATTATTATTATCCAGACGAACGTATTAGTGAGACCAAGAAGTAATCGCGTATTTTATTAGCAACAACAAAAAAATACACAATACTGTAATACATAGTTTCCATTTTTCAACCACTTTTCATCACTCTTGCAACTCTTGGATCCCCTTTTTTGTAAAAAAAGTGTCATTAATAATAAAATAAAATTGTTAACCTTAGTTCTTCAAGAAAATACTATTATGGATGTTCACTTTAGCGTTAATGAACAAAAACTGAACTCAAACATCGGTTCATAAATTTCTTCTTGGTCCCGCTATTACATCATACGATTTTTTACTATACTAATACTTTATATATGTATATAATAAATAAAAAATAAGTGCGAATAATTGAATATTTGCGAAAATCGCCTGATTATATCAGTTGGAAATGATTATGGAATTTTGGACACGTTTTTTCCAAAACTGGATATGTGAAAAAATTTTCGAGACTTACTATAAACTTTAAACTACATAAATATTATAAACGCAAATTTTAAAGAGTTTCTAATTGAGTTATTGATTGAAAATATTAATATTGAACTAAAGTAAATTTGATAAATTAAGGTCTGAACGAAAATAACCGAAAATAAAAAAACTCACTAATCAAAGGGTTAAAAAACGTCATAGAAAAGCTCAAGATGTGTTTTGAAATAAGGTTGAATAGAAAGATTATGCTGAAAAAATCTTGTGTTTAATGACATATCTATCCAGGTCTATGAGTTTGTAGAATTATAGTGAGGGTGTAGAGGAATTC
Source organism: Philopotamus ludificatus (assembly GCA_022495035.1). Taxonomy (NCBI): domain Eukaryota; kingdom Metazoa; phylum Arthropoda; class Insecta; order Trichoptera; family Philopotamidae; genus Philopotamus; species Philopotamus ludificatus. Next base: position 40,147 of record JAGXCT010033952.1, read on the forward strand.
ATGTAGGAGTATAAATGGAAACCAATCACAGAAGAGCTTCATAAATAATAAATAGTGGGAACGGATGAAATTTTGTTCTATGAGAAAGGGTCAAGCAAAGGACCCGTGTCTGCTGTTGTGATTTAGGACATCTGATTGGACCAAAACCCAAAAAACGATACAAGATAACTGGCATTTTTTTTAATAAAACATACTAGATTTATATATATTTATATTAAATTTAATCATTTGATATTTAAGCTCATTAAAAAGATGCAATAAAATCGTTATCCTTTCAATGATATCATATTGCGGACTTCGATATTATTAGATAAGCTTTAAAAGCTTAGACGTATCATATTTCAAGGTTAATCCGATTACGGATCGGAATGTGCTTACGATTTTAAAATCCATTGGGGTCGTTCCCAGATAATATACAGAATCAATTTCATCCCCTTTACATTGAATCAAAAAAATATAATTCTTTATAAAAAGATTCACTAATGGAATATGTCAAATTGAGTAAAAACTGTTTACATCGAAAATTCATTGGTGTCGGAATTTCGGAAACGAAAACATAGCCATTAATCTGCAAGTCTCATTAAAAAATATCGCGAATTTTATTGAAAATATATTTTTTACTTGATTTATGCTAAAAAAAATCATTGTATATGCATATGTACGTATTAAATAAATCGTTAAATTATTTTAATCGCTGCAAAAGGGTTAATATGACAATGGCGACTCGAGCCCCGCGGCCTCGAATTAAATGCAAAATTGAAGGGACTGGGACCCCAAAAAAAAACGGTACAAGGACAGGTGCTACGGCCGACAATCGCTCCACTGATGGATAACGGTCCCGCATTCTAAACCTGGACTGGTTCCCGACAATTGTCCAAATATCGTCGATGAATGGTGAGGTGAACACACGCGCTCTTTCAAGTTGAATGACATCGAACAAGCAGCGGTTGCCAACAATTCTGTCCAGATATCACCGAAAAACCGGCGTAATGATGTGTCAACACATACGGAATCATAATCACACCGTGTCAATATTGGTAAGATGTGGAATAAATTTACATTTCGTTACCAAGTGCACTCGGATGAGTAACGGAAGACTGTGACTGGTGTTTAAATTGTAAGCGGACGTGTGCATACATTTAAATCTGTGTCAATATCCTTATTTGATTATACCAATTTATTAAAAACTGATTAAATAATGGAATACATATATCACTAATTACTATATGAAGTAATTATAAGACGATAATTCATTTATAAGGAGCGCGAGATTCTGAACGCCGTAAAAATGAGTACAGAAAACCCTCCTATACCGCCGAAATAGAGTCCACGCTATAGAAAAACGCCATATAGATGACAAGGGAAATAAAAAAAATGAACTAGGTTTTATTTTGTTGTATTTTGTGAATAAAAAAAACGAAATTAATAAAATATACTGAACATTTTTCCATTCACTTATTTTAAATGACCTTGTCATGGGTTTAGTTTGTTCACGCATGCGTGTTATATTTTATTGTAATCCAATGGCCATTATTTCGGCAATTATTTCGCAAGGCAACATATTACATATTTACGAAATATGTAATTTAACCTTTTGATTACGAAAATGTAATGGTTTGTAAAAATTAGCTATCTAAAAGAAAGCACTATAGAAGGGTATGCCGTATACAAAGCTCTACTTTATGAACACATATTTGTGAATCAAAGTATCGTCTTCTGTAAAGTATGACCATCATAGAGAGAAAATTTGATGGAAAACAGTGGTTGGGAAATAATAAGCAGTCGTGGCTTCGCCACATTAATAACTGGGCCGATTTAGGAGGTCCAAAATTTGATACATATTTGGGAAAAAACAAATGAAGAAGAAAAATCAAGCTAAAGTAGTGCAAAAGCTCGAAAATCTCAAGTTTTTCTGTTAATATAATTCAATAAAAAAAATATTTAAATCGTTTTGAGATAAAAAAAGAGGTAATGACAATTCTTGTATGCTAATCTTAAATTTAAATATTTAATGTGTTGCTGATAGCAGATCCTTGATGTCCCGTTGATGGCAAAGAGGACACACGCATCCTTGAAAAATATGGGATTGACAGCAAGTCAAGTATATTAACGGTTTGCCAATGCGAATTTAATAGATAATTAGATAAGTGTCAAGAGGAGGAGTGTGAAATTCACAAGGAGCTGATGATGGCAGATATAAAGATAATAAGAAGAGTATGCAGAATTTTTTGGGATTTTTTACTTGTGGAAAAAATAGAAAATTATTTTTTTGCCCAAAAAAGCACCATCGTGTTGTCTCAGCCTCCGTATACGACGAACATGATACTTTTTCGTATTTTTGAAGACAAAAAAAATCATGAACGAACGTCGTTTTACCGACATTGAGGAGATAACAATGGGATCGTTAAAGTATTATAGCGCAAGTTCATAACGAAAATTGCATTCCAGAAGTGGTTCAAAGGTTGGAAAAAGAATAAGAGGTAGCTGATAAGGATACATTTTACTCCTTTATTAAACAATTGTTTAATAAAACATATAAATACTATGTTTTCGTCTATAAAAATGACATTTATCAGAGGCCCATATACACTATGGAGCTGCAGCACCCCCAAACAAATTAAGGAAAAATATATTTTCATATATTAATATATGTGTCTATTGATTATGTAATATACAGTCAGCCCTCCTATAGCGTTTCCTCTAAGTAGCTGCTTTTACAAAATTCATTGACATTTATTTCGGTCGGCAATGTGTTATAGAGAAATATCTAAATTGACCTTAAAAATATTATAATTTTGTAGAAAACTGCTATTTACAGGAAACATTATAGGAGGGTCGGCTATATACACGAAAATATAAAAATATTTTATTTTTAATAATCTGGTCGGTACCTACGCAGGCAGTGTTACTTCACACGATGTGGAGCAAGAGCGCTGCCTGCGTCTTGTATTGGATGAATGCAGGAGGGGGAAGGTGAAAGAGTGCGGGGGGGTGGTCTCATCGCTAAGCGCCGTGTCGCGCTGCGATTCGGTGCAGTCATCTATGACTCACAGCTTCTTTAAGCCACGTGAAGCCTATCACTTATTTTATGATTGTTAATATTATTTAGTAATTTTATCTCACCTTATTTTTTATATTTTAAATAAAATATGAGCGAAATATACTTTTTTTAATTTTTAAATTACGCAGCACCCCCAATTATTTTATAAGAATGTTTTCAATTAATATCCTAGAATTTCCTTCATATCTGTAAATTATATTTATTACTATTTGATTTATATGTTGTTTGTAGACGTATAAATTATTATTTGAATAATACCATAAATGTATTAGCCGAGGTTTAACCCTTGCACCCTTGCAACAACAAAAACCCTGCCATCACTCCTCCATCCACCGCAGAATGACACGTCAAGATTTCGCCCCGAGGATGAATATTGATCACCCATCCGGAGGCGAGAGTTCGCGCCCTGTGAAATATTGATAATCGGATAAGCCCTGATAAGGGTGTAGTCTCGTGTCAAAACCCATTTCGCGTTTATTTTATCATTTTAGAGGCGGGAGATTTGAATTATTGAGCGCGCCGAGTCTCGCACGTGGAAAACGCGTCTATTTTTCCATCGTAAATCACAATGAAACTGATTCAATTTCGGGAGGCGGAGGAGAGCGTGCGAACCGGAAGTCGATCCTGACAATCGGAAGCACTTTGATAATGAGAGTGAGAGATGAGGCACGCCGGAATGTAAACGTTGAGGTCAAAAATGTTATATGAGGTGATGCTCGGCTGATTGGACAAGCTCGTCGTCGGTGGAAGAACATAAATACGACGCGGCGTGCGAACCGGAAGCCGGTTTCTTATAATGAGAAAAAAATTGATCTGTATTTTTCCGCGAAATGTTCACCGTCGCTGTTATGTATATAATATGTGTTGCAGAGTCAGGATATCCAGGACAATGTTGTATTCACTGTGCGAACAAAATGTAGAACAACGAGAGGTGACTCTGCATATTAGCGCCCGGTTGCGAAAAGTAAAAATTCGTGTTGCACAAGGCAATTGTCCGAAAAAGGTTAAATTATTGTTAAGTGCGCGTACACGTTCGATGTTAAATTTAATGACGTTTTTGTGTACGATAGTCCGCGGTAATGTTTGAGATAATGAGTTCTTTGCGGAGTGTTTTTTTTTCGACATTTTACGATGTGGTAAAAGTGAAAATTTTGAAAGCTTAATTTAATTAATAATGACGTCCATACACGTATTATATTTTAAAAATCGGAGATAATTTATTAATTACACTTTCATTTTTATATAAATACAATAGAAATTAAAATGAAATCTATATCGCTAAAAACACTTAAAATCCAATAGTGACGCATAGAAATCTCTACTTAGATCGAATTCACGGTTAACCATGTATAATTTTCGCAGAAATTTGCATCTCCATAGTCCACAGCACAGATACATTTAAAGCCCATCTAAAATAATTGAGCCCACGAGCAATTCTTTGTTGTCCAGATAAATATTGATAATTTAGGAATTAACTGAGAGGTTCTATTACATAAAGAATATTCGGCAAATCCAGAAGAGATGCATTTAAATGCATCAAATAAATGTAATTTAAAACTAAAGTGACAAATTATTTCCAAAACGATGATCAAAAAGCTGCGGGATTTTATTTTTATTTTTCTAATACATAAGTATTACTCTTTCAGTATCGTGATATATAAAATATTTTTTATTGAAAAATTAATATAACCATCTATCTATTCATCATAAAATATTTATAATTAAACTAATAAATATACAGACATTCTGCTGAAGCGTAGAGATAGGAAGGACGCTATAGAAATCCGCACTATAAAAGACTAGGCACATAAAATAAATTTGCGGTTTTTTTTTCAACATATATTAAACATTTTTCCATTCAGATATTTTAAATGGCTTTTTAGGCGTGCAGGTTTTTATTTTGTAGTAAACCAAAGGGCATTAACATTTATTTTACTGGTTGTATTACATATCAATGAAATATGTTATTAGACCTTAAAAAATGATCGTTGGGTAGAAAACTGTTAGTTAGAAGGAAGCACTATAGGAGGGACTGCCGCACACGTCGCTCTATATCAGGGAGCGTTATAGAAGGGTTGATTGTAATATGTGTTATTCGAACTATATTTAAAATCTTAAAATATTAACCCTTTCTGCCGAAATATCACTGTTTTTTGTAGTAGTGAGCAACATCTTGTGATCCAAAAGGGTTAAGCATCAAATTTAGATAATCCTACTCTTTTATTGAACATGTAACATCCATTAATTTTACGTTATTCACTCTACACTAGGGGTTTCCAACCTTTTCCCTACATAGACCCCCTTTTAACTAAATAATTTTCTCCATAGACCCTCTTAAATTTTTTTTCTATAATCTACTATATTTAAATAAATAGTAGGAATTACGAATGGTACTAGATCATACTGGAACTAATATTACAGGAGGTCCTTATAAAGAGCATTTTAGCTATGTGCGGAAGGGGTTTTCCGCCTAGCAAATTATGCAAAAATAATATGATATTCGGCTCTAGATGAGTGGATCACACCGCCCTCGGTAAATCTACAGGATATTTATACATATCAAACCGGATATTGTAATCTAACAATTACATTCCTTAACAATTAAATAAAATTTTAAAATTAAAAGATTACCATGGACCCCCGGAATACTAAAGACCCTTTTCAACCTTTCATCGACCCCCAAGGGGTTCACCTGGTCCACGTTGGAAACCCATGCTGTTTACATTGTGAATTTGTTAAAAAAATTGTCGTTAATAGTTTAACATGGAAGGACATCCTTCATATTCGTCGGTCATCGATTTATCTAATTAATATAAATATAAAAAAATACGCTTCATAAGAGAAATTGAAAAATTCCATGAGAGATGGATAGTTATTGCAAATTATGATCGAAAATATATTTTATACTGTAAAAACAAAATAGATAGATATATTTTATTGAGCCTAAACTGTCGTTGTATTAATCATGAGATATGTCATTTAATTCAAATATTAATAAATTATTTATGTAAATTAAAACTAGAATGTTGACTGAATTTCAACATTCCATAGGGATTACGTGCTGATAGCATTAATTAAATAAATCATAATATCGTCAGGTTTTTGTTATCAAAGCAAATAAAGTGAGGTTAGAATTTTTCAGTAACGATCTTGATAGGCATCATTCATGTATTATAAAAATCGTTGTATATAACTTCAATCAATTATTTAAATAATTTAACGTTTACATTCCATATTATAATTATATCTCTATGTATTCATCTCGGAATACACGCGTATTTTATCAATAAAAAAAATATTATTAATATTTTAAATACTTGTAAAGAAGGATATATGTTTTTTTCTATCAGCTCACGTTCAACGTATATTAATGCACTGAATTTTCACTAAAATATGTATCATTTTTGAACGTATTACATGATTAGATCTCAACGCACTAGACAAACAAATTGTAACTAAGCAATAAATAAAAAAAAAACGTTTAAAATTATGTTATTCATTTGTAAATAAAATATTAACGGCGGTTTTGCGGTCCAGTGCGTGAAATGTGTTGTTATTGTGAGGTGCATGTGGATGGAGATGGACTTGATGGAGTGAACAGCTTCTGGCGACTACATGCAGAGGTATGTCTGATAGTTTAATGACAATACTGTTAGAATCGTAAATATAAGTTGACGTATAAATTATTTGCATAGAATATGGCCAGTAGAAGCGAGCTCATAACGACGCAAAGGTAGGAATAAAGCCTAGCTGGGAGAACTGGATCCGGTGAGACAGATTTCTTATTATTAATATTTACGAAAGCTCGTATAGATTGATATTCTAAGTCATAGGTTCCCAACCTGTGGGTCGCGACCCCCAATGTATATTTGAATGCTTGGGTCAAAATCTGGCTTTCAGAAAAAAGCAAAAGAACTAGCTCCTCAAGCAAAGGGAATCCACTGCATGATTCACAGGTATGCCCTTGCCAGTAAGACTCTTCCAATTCCTCTGCAAGAGGTACTTGATTCGTTGATAAAAATCGTAAATTACATCAAATCTGGAGCTCTTAACACCCGTCTGTTTAAAGAACTGTGCAAAGACATGAATTCTGATCACGAGGTTCTTCTTTCTACACTGCAGTACGCTGGTTATCGAAAGGAAATGTTGTGAATCGTGTCTTTGAATTGAAAGATGAAATCAAGTCGTTCCTAGAAGTGCGAGGAAAACATGATCTTTTGGTATACTTTAAAGACAAAGCATGGTTGGAAGAGTAGTACATCTAGCAGATATATTAGAACAGCAAAATAGGCTTAACCTGAAACTTCAGGGAAAGGAAACGAATATTATCGAATTTCACGATAATTTAAGGGCATTTTTATCCAAGCTTTCTCAAACATTGCCATGTTTTAAAAATTCTGCAATGTAGTAGATAAATCTGAAGGGGAAATAAATGAAAATTTGAAGGAGGTGATTGCTGGACATCTTGAATCCCTCGAAAACGAACTTTAGCGTTACTTCCCTGAGCTAAAAGAAGAAGAAACTAGATTGACACGAAATCCATTCTCTGCTACACTCGATATAGCCAGCATTCCGTTTTTTTTAATTATCTTATTTATAAATGGCTTTTGGATTGTATGGGGGTCTCGGATCACATTTATTTATTTATTTATTGTCTACGATGAATGAATGGCATGACAGAAAGAATCCAAATCGCCATTCATCCATATAAAGATTTTTTGATAAACATTTTATACATATTTTTATTTATATATTATATTAAACACTGTAAAGATACAATTAATATTCCCCCAAGTGTCGAACCACGACACAGGTTAATTATTGTTAATTGTTTATATTATTTCAGTTGGATTGAAATAATATTATTTGTTTTATAAATATTTATTCAACGCAGGATAGATGGCATTAAATTAATTAATTCCAACGCGCCAAACTACCCACATAAATATTAGTTTTTTATAAAACGTGCGGAGGTAATGGGTGTCTTCCTCTTACATACCCCTGTGGTATTATAAAGAATTCCCTGAATTCATAGTTTTCGTCGGGCACCTATCCGACTACTAACTTAGCTCAGTCGCGGTTAACTTGCAATATCGAAAATATATGCATGTTACCTACAAGCCATAACACCATAACACATGTATTTTATAAAAAGGGGTCGCCACCCGAAAAAGGTTGGGAACCTATGGTCTAAGTGTGTTGAAAAACGATACAATTTAGTTTAAAATAAATTCTACATTTACATGAATCGTATTGTATTTACTGATTTCTTCAGTGATGAAAAATCAAATACTCGTGCCAAAAATGTTGTCATTCCATAGAAACGACATGCCATCAACACTAACCAAACAGATCATAATATCGTCTGATTCAGACGCAAACGATTGCCATCCAAATTTACTAGATCCGTTCTAAATAACAGATTTTCTCGGCAGCCGATGATGAGTTCATAGCTTTTCTATCTATCTTTGAGATCTGCGCAATTTTGGTGCGTTGAACTGCATTCATGATGAACAAATGCCATGTGGCGTCGATTATTCACGTTGCACCGCTGCAATTATCCGGTGGACACGAGCTATCTCCGCCAACATCTGACAGATAAATTGTATGCGATAAGGCCGTGTCCACGTGTCTGGTCGGTGGCGTGATTCAAGCCAAAAAAACATGACCATTAGTTGCTGATTGCATGCGAATCTATTCCAGTTGCTTTTTTTCACCGTCGCCGATGGACACGATACCTGGACACATGTGCCACTCGGTGGAACGAGTTGTTTTTGTTGTAATATTTTTTTGTTGTCACCGATAATGACGGTGTGACCAAAACGACCGGGATCGTGTACCAAATAACTCCATCATACGCATTGAGACGTCAGTCGTCGGAGATGGGCGTAATCGAGACGGGGCTGCGGCCAAAACGGTTAACGATGTTCACATATCAAATTACGAATACTGTAATTTTTGGATCCAGCGACTGATTGAACAGCGCCGTGGACCGCACTGATCACTGATCAGATTTATAATAATTGCCTTGAAAAAAGTCGGAATGAAAAAAAAAATCTCGTGATCCTTTTGAATCGCCGCTCCATACCGCACCGATATTAGTCTTGTCGAGTGTTTGCAGCCAGAAGGTAGGATTCCAATTAGACGTAGATTAAAACGATAAATCAGAACGTGGAGATGCTCGGGGATGCCCACAGGACGCCATTGTGTGCAAAATGCCAGACTGTCGGCAAAAAACGCGTTATATTGGCCGACTGCGATATGTGGAGACGAATTCTTGAGCTAGAGAGGCAGATTGGGATTAGTAAATTATTTATAAAAAAAAACCCACGCGTGTATTTGATGCATTTATGCGGAAGAGGCTGTGGTGTATTATTACAAAGACAATTATTTAAATTATCATAAATAAATAATACCGTATGTAAAGCAATTTTCATATACAGGAGTAGCGAACCTGGAGTATTAAATCGAATCTTTCGAAAAATACTATTTTTTTATTCAATATATAGTTTTTTTTGGAATACAGTTAAGCCTTCTATAGGGCTACCTGCTATAGAGCGGCATGTGCGACAGTCCCTTCTATAGTGATTCCTTCTGCGCGCCGTTTTATAGAAAACTGTAAATTTTCGAGGTCAAATTACATATTTCGTAAATATTTAATTTCAAATTAGGTCAATGCCCTTTTTTCAATGCCCAAGATTATTTAAAATATGTAAATGGTTAAAGGTTTGTTGTATTTATTTCGTTATGTTTACAAATAACAATAAAAATAAACCTAATTCCAAATTTTATATAAGTGCCTAGTCTTCTACAGGGCGGATTTATATAGCGTGATCGCTATCTCGGCGCTATAGAAGGGTTGAGTGTAATATATGGTTATTTGGTCATTTCGATTTTTGCGCGCACTCAGTGAAATAACGTGGTTTCTGGAGAGGTGGTCGTCGTTCTCTCTGCTATTGTTTATATAGTTTTAGCCAAGAGAGGCAAACTCTTTACAAAAGCCACATACCAAGACGGCTTGGGTCCCTGCCGTATGGACACGAAAGGGGAGCCCTCACGTCACGTGTGAGACTCGGGTTCCTTTGGCCTCGACTGCCATTCGAGAGTTTGGTAAGGCCCATGCCCTCACCGAGTGAGAGCCTTGTGGCTGGCAAATAATATAAGTGTTATGGAATAACGTTATAACTGCATTGTCGTTCCACATTATTCCACATTTTCATATTTTTGTTGTTGTTTTGAATATAGTTTAGTATTTTTTTATTTTTAAATAAAGTGTATGTGTACGAACAAAAAAGTTATAGTATTTTTCTTGAATGTGTACTGTAAAATATAACTTTTGTGAGTTACCACCTTATTCGTAGCACGTATTCAATGAACCACTAATTTACTAAAAATTTAAAGTCAAAAAAGGCGAAGAAAGTGAAAGAAAACGATAATGGAATAACGCAGCAACTAACGTAGATACACATTCGCGGACCACGTTATTCGACATGTTCTTAGTGTTTTTTTTTATTGTTTTCAATATATTATGGCGTGGTTGGTTTTTTTTTTAATAAAGTGTGTGTATAAAAATATTTCTTTTGATTTAAATAAAATGTATTTTGATAGTTACCACCTTATTCGCGGCACGTATTTAATTATATTCAAATTATTGGTCAATTGACTTCAACATGTCACTGAAAATACCTATTTAAATGCTCTCTACCGATAACAAAATTAAAAAAACAGAATTTTTCATATATTTTATTAAATAATATATAGCGTCAAAAAATTTCGCGAATAGTTTTTATCACATTTCATATATTGCCTTTTGTTTGTTATATATATTTTTTAAAATAACTTGTTAAAAATAATAGTATTGAATTCATGTTAAATATGATAATTAATTTAATACCAAAAAAAATATGCAACGACGTCTAAATAAAAATAAATTAAACTCGCGAAATTTAATGTCGCCGACTGTAAATACTTTTTAATACGGATTTTCAAGGCTCCCCTGTATTAAGCGAACACAGATATTAAATTTCGATATACATATATATATTTTTATAGTCTAATAAAATTGTATTTATATTGGAAAGATCAAAGCGATTGTTTTGAAAACGGTGTAAGTCCATACGCTCTCCCCCTAATAATAATGCGACGTGCTTTTTATCGCATGTCCCTTCGAATTATTATCAATTCGAGCATCGATTATCTTGATTAGATGATTTTTACGATTGCCCAGTATTTTACAGCCAATTATATACGTTGAATTAAACATCAATTATTTTAAAAAAAATCTATTCTAATACATACATCATTAACTTAACAAACAAGTCTTATATATTTGTCAATCTCTTTGATACGATACGTTTTCATACATAAGATAAATATTTATTCGAGTATCTTTCAATTCGGAGGCACATTTTAATGATTTTAATATTTACGTTGAGGATCATATTTATTAAAATTAATTGCGACATGCAGATCATATTCCGCGAATGCAATCGAGCTCGTAATTTTTCGTCCGTTTTAATTAACCGCGATCATAAACGTTCATTGCCATTTTTTATTATCGCTCGAGTTTGGCCCCAAAAATTGGCAATCGGCCAGATCCACATTCGGGCGCATTCATTGCACGGCAATTATTCAGACGAATGAGATGGCCCTAATAATTTGTAAAGATCTGAAACTGTATGGATATAAATTAACCGAGAGCCGAGAATAACGCGCTTTGATCTTCGACTAATTAGATCGATGCAAACGAAAATGACATTGGTCGATGGAAGGTCGTGTTAAATATTGATTCAATTAAATTTAACACCGTGTGTTGATGCATCGTTTATGTGGCTTCCACGTTACATATCAAAATACGGAAATTCTCCTAACCCCATCCAAGTAATTAAGGTCTTCAGCGAAATGTGGCGGTGAGTGCGCAAGATATTATATGCCTTATGCGTCACGTCGCAAAGATTATATTCGCGCGATATTCGATAGGATAAAGGGTAGGTTTTCAGGGGCGTTGTGGGGCTTTACATTCCCCTGATGATTAAAACAACTCAGTCAGTGGTACAAGTGCATTCGTACACATGCGGTGTTTGATTTTGAATATAATATTCAACGTAAATGTTTGAAGACGGACCCCAAAGTCAATTGGGAAAATTTCTAGATTGGTCCCGTCAGGGATTTAGCCTCAACGAACCTAAATTGAATTTTATTATGTCAAATCATTGTCACCATTGTCGAAAAGGACGCTGCAGGTCGTAAAATTGAAAGGATTGGAAATTGACATAACAATAGACTCGTTCGAATCACATATGCGAGAGATTTGCGATAAAGTCCGAAAAAAATGCGATGATTCATCATTTTTTTGTGCTATTTTGGAGAGATCTATTATTTGCAATTTTCTGCGCTCGCGGTCATCACACTCCATATGTATTATACATTAAAATTTTGTAACAAAAAAAAGTTGATACACAAACCACATGCTATCGTAATGTATTCAAGATTCTATTGATCTATGAGCAGATGTTCGAATTTTTGTGAAGGGGTAGCACGAGTCAAGATACAATACATCACTCATCGTCAGCATCATTGAACACCCACATTGTCTACGTTCTGTATTTAATTATGACCATAATGCGATTGAATTAACGATGGCGACCCCTATAATTTGACTCGAAATACTTTGCGTATAACTCGATAATGGGCATTGAATTTATTTGTGCAAAACGATATTGCAAGCATATTTTCTTGAGAGGAAATTGTGATAAACAAAATATTCCATAAAGCTTATTTATAGCACATATTTTTTGGCATCCAATGAAATATGGCCATTTTTGCGGAATAATATTTTCGATTCAGTATTTCATATTTGCACTCTGCTGAAAAAAATATATAAACACTATTTTCATAATAAATGCAATATTTGTAGTAAACTATCAATTGCGAAATTTTTATTTATTTAAATTATGGATGAAAATATCGATGAAGATTTAATGAGGATCGAAAAACAACGTGAAAGGATTGATTGTTCTGAAATAAATGGAAGAAGCTAGAACCGATAAGTCACGGCGGCTCGAAAACAACCGCTTCGCTCGAAGGGGGTATATCGGAGACCCCAAGCATTGACACATCGTACCGGATGTGAGCAAGAAAAAACATCGAATATTATTGTTTATATATTTTTTTCACAGTACAATCAGTGATTACTTATAATATTTATTCTTTAGACTTTTTTAGATAAATATAAAAAGTTTGTGACATGTAGGATTTATATTGAAAGAGTTATTCGAGAAAAATCAAAGACTTGGGGTCCTAAATAGACCTCGTCAGGCTGGCTAGGTTAAGTTAATCAAATTTCAGTTCTTGTGTCACATATTCCAAACCAATTGAGATAAATTAACCTAAGTCATAATTCTATTAGGGGACACGTGATATTTCTAAAATGATTGAGTTAGTTTATTATTTAACCTGTTTAAGACCGAAAATATTTTAATTAAAAGGTTAACCCTTTCAATGAATTTTAGATTGAATAAGAAACGTTAATAAAGTTGGATAAAAAAATCTGATTTAATCATTATTTAGCATTTTCCAATCCATGGGCAGTTGAGCCAGACGCTTTGGTCTAAAAATCTTTTTTTATTTAATTGAATGTATTTTATATTAATTTAATTTTTAAGGATTTTTAAATCGGATATCAGATGAAACCCTATAGATGACTCTTGCTCATTTTCCCAATGAATATCTCTTTTAATAATTTTGTAAAAAATAATATAATGAGAGTAACGCATAGATTAGACCAGAGGTTCCTAATCTTTCCCTTAATACATCAGATTTTTTTCAAAATTTTTGACCTTCTTGAGAAAAGCGAGCGCAAAAATTTCGAGAATTGGTAATTCCAACAGATTTGCCGAATTGTTTAATTGAATATTTCGCGTCGCCCTTGTGACGACACCGCGGCTCACACTTTGGGAAACCTTGGATTAGACTAAAAGTGGACAGAGTGGAAAGGTTTAAAATTCACCGAAAGTCTTTGATTGTTTTTATTCATATTTTTTAATTATATTTATGTACGTATAATATGAGATATTCACAAATAATTGAGAGTAAATTATAGGGACAATTTCTTTATGATCTCATTAATGCAATACATCTGTTTTGTCCAAAGCTTACGGAATTCTTTTAAAGGTCTTTGTTTATTAAAACTACCTGAAATGACGACAATTCATTTTCTCTGATTTTGGGTAGGGTAATAAATAATAATAAAAGTAAAGGCAATACTTATATTTAATAGGTTACTTACTGTAAAGTGCCGTCCTTCAGTAACAAAACAAAAGCTAGATCAGCCCAAAAGAGATAACCGCAGATTTGGACACAGTACACGGTGTTTAAGAGTCGATATCATTATTCCATATATTTTTTTTATTATCAATTATCATTATTTTATTTTATTATTTAAGTAGCCTATTAACCCTGAGATTTGCAATTATCATAATAAAAATATTCAATAGTTTTTTTTCTAAATCTATTTTCAAAATTGTTATCATTTTTTATATTTTTTTCAATGTATGACATATGATCTCTAATTTTATTGTCCTCTCAATGGTTATTTTTATTATCTGGTAGTTATACAAAACGTATTACTGATAATAAATAATTCAACAAATTTTTGCTTTTTTTTTTAAATAATTGAGGTAAATTTACTTGTGTCATAATTCTAAAGCGGTTATTTTTATTGTGTTAGTTTTAACATTAAACCTGAACATATGTTTGAAATAATAGGGGCAAATCGCGAACCCTATGATCAAAGTTTTGAGTCCAGTTTGTGTCTAGAAGGAGTACATTATTAATATTATTTTTATTGTTAAGGGTAAAATGTGCATACCTGAAACTGACAAAGGATTCATCAGGCATTATATGCTTCTATTTTACAACTAGGATCGGCAAGGCCACTAAATCATAAGCGAAGTTAATCTTCAAGTACTAACGGTAGTAGATGTCAGTTTTGGTTTCGACGGTTTAAGTCAAGCAATAGAAATTTGAAGGATGCGCCTGAATCAGGACTCCCCTCCAAAATTTGATGGTGTTGAATCAGATCCTCGTTTAACTATTGAGCCATTATCACATTTTCATGTTTTACAATACAGTTACATTTAAAATGCATCGGCAAATCGAAATTCATCACGATAAAGCAAGAATTACATGTGACAATTCAGGAGTTAAGCTGGGAGGTTCCACCATACCCTCCAGATATTCACTAGAACGGGTTCCATCCGATTATTACTTTTTCAGGCCCATGAAACACACCCTAAGAGAAAAACGTTTTCGATATACGGCGGGGGTTGAAAGCGACTTGAACCAATATTATGATTCAAATCCGGCATTTTTTCAAAAAGAGGATCAAAAAAGCTGCAAGAGAGATGGCAAGTGGTTGTAAACAATGATGGAAACTATATTTCAGAGTATTATTTAAAAACATAAGATATAAATATATTGTATATAAAATACGCGATTACTTCTTGGTAAAAAGTTATGCATATTTTCTTGAATAATGACAAAACGAAATTGATATAATATTATATATTCGATTGAGTGATCATTTAAAAAAAGTGCTACGATCTGTAATAATCTTTGTGTCCAAAAGACAATAGAAAGACATAATATGATCAAGTGTCACAAGATGTGACTAATAGCACGTGCCATGTCGCTTGAATTCCAGCGACTGCTCGTGACCAAACACACACGTGCACAATACCACCGTGCCTTGCATAAATCTATGATTCTGTTGTGAATCACCGGGAATCTACTGCACAAAATGCATCATTGGATCATTTCCAATGATAAATGTCCTTATCCAACTCCATTGCGACAAATTTTTGATTTTTTTTGAGCGGCATAGCATAACCCCAACCATAACGCCCAACCCCATGCCCAATAACTAAGTCATTGATCGAAAATTAACCGGCATTGCATCGAAATATTATCGAAACAATGCGCCGAGGGGAGTCGGACGGATATGTCCTTGTCAAATATTCATAGGGTTCGTTGGTATTTCACGATTCATTAGATCCCCCTGGTACATACCGCGCGCAGACCCCATGAATCTTTCCCATGGAGGTGCCCAATAAAAAAATGTGGCAAAAAAATTTAATCTGTAGACCGCGCGTTTTATATGAAAGGCTCCTTCTGCACCAGAAATATCCGGTGTTTGTTGATAGTGGGGGATGGGGGGAGGGAAGGGTACTTCCGATCAGCTGCCGTCAGTACGAATGCCACATCCCCTTCGCATCTGATAAAGATGGTTCTCAAAAATTTATATAAGATTTGATCAAAAATATTATCGTATTTTGTTGTTGTGCTGGTACGCTTCCCTCTGACGTATCTTGACATTCATAGCCATATTGAATGCCTAGCATATACTGTCGAAAAGGTTTCACATATTTTTGCTCGTGAAAAATCGCTACACAACGACGTTTTTGTCAACAGAGTTAAATTCCACAATGAAAATTGCCGTCAAGTATTTCTTTAAGCTGTCGTGCCTATTTGGGACTCTAAGTTTTTGATCTTTCTCGAATAACTCTTTTAATATAAATGTTACATGTCACAGACTTTTTGTATTTGCTTAAAAAAGTCTAAAGGATAAATATTATAAATAATCATTGATCTTTATTGTCCGCAATTGCGAAAAAAAAAATAAAAACAACAATATTTGCATCTGTTGACACGGCGCGATGTTTTTCTCGCTCGCATCCGGTACGATGTGCCGAGTGCGATTGAAACGTATATTAAATAAGTATGAAAAATCCATAATATCGATCAAAATATGAAGCATATCATGAATAACTATTTTTATTCTTAGAATAAACCTTTTTTATTTAAAAAATCAAGATATTGATGAATTCTTCGTCAAAATCTTGACTTGAAATGCTTGGGGTCTATTTTTCATTATAAATAGATGCATTCGGAGGACGCGGTGCTTTTCGAGCCGCCGTGGCGGATCGGTTAAAGATGAAAAAAGTTTTAGAACAAGTGTATGAAATGAAAATTCCGCATATTTTTTTAATCAAACCTCGCATATACGAAGCACGGTATCATTATATTGAATTACTATACCGCATCCGTATAATTGGAAATTCAACTATGATTATTCAAGATGATTACGTACGTATATGGAGGCTGATTATACTATTCATTACACGAGCAATATGCAATTTTCTTAGGCAATAAATGTAAATTGAACGTGATATAATTTCCTGAAAAAATACATATTGAAATCAATGATCGTATACCATAATCGAAAATGCGCCATCTTAACCGCAATCGAATTAAATTTGATAAGCATAAATATATAGATGGTGGCGGAGTGCTCTGTTCCGATTAAGCTCCTCCTCCGTCGCAAGTATCAACGACGTTTAATTAACGTTAACTGGGTTAAGAGGGTTAATGCCGTGTGATATATGGTGAACACAGATTGAGATCCGCTGAGAATCTACCCCTGTGGTCGACACACTCAAAAAGGCGACAGGGAGGCACTTATGGAAACTATGTGCCTTTATGAGATACCGAGTCGAAAAGATGACGACAATGGAGAAATGGTCGAATCAAAAAATTTCATCGCATCCCAATAATTCGTATATTAGATCAATATCCGAGCTATCTACATATGTTTCGGATGAAAAATTACAGTATATGATCCGCCATTGTCGCATATGACATCGACGCGATCGGATGCGAGGGGTAGCGAACGTTTGGCACTCGAATCGAATAATGAAACCGCCAATCAGCTCGAGTGGCGGCACCCCATTTCAAAATTATAATCCGGCATCATCAATTGTGAATTACACATTGGAATTGCGCACGGATGTGATCTGTATTTATTTTAAATATTAGTATATAGATTAATCATCTCGGCGGCGGTCAATAATAATACATTGTCTAATGAATCGTCACTAAAAAATGGTTTAATAACCTCAATCAGTCAAACGCATATATTTTTTACCGTATTTAAATCAATTTACATTTTCAGGTGTTCGTGTGTGGATTGAGATAATGAGGGGAGAGCAAACAGGAATGCAGAGGCAGATGCCGCCTTGATGCGTTTCGATTAAAATAATTTGAAGGAAACGTCGACGGCGTCGACGTTTTTTGTTAAATGTATGGCTCTTTCTTTCGCGCGGTTGCATGGTAAATGAGATTACGTGTGTTTTAAAGGCGTTACGCATAGAATACTGATTGCGAATTTCGTATTCTGCAAACGCGGTGCGAAATTCTAATATTTATTCTGGGGTTAGGAAAATGCCGTTTTGGCGACTTGCAATCAATCTATGGGCGATAATTTGCAGCTGCTGGTGTAAGATATTTTTTTTTAAATATGCTTGTAAGGATTCTTGTCGATTTGATTATTTTCCTTATTAGGAATCGATTTCGTATTACTCTGAGGGACGTGACAAAGACGAGTATCCGAAAGAAGAATACTTCTTCAGCCCTCTCTCGATTTAGCATTTAATACTATCAAATAAAGTCAAATACCGGAGAGTTTCTGAGAGCACCTGTCCTCACATATGGCGGAAGAAAAAGCACATGCGAACAAGCTGAATGGTAGTGAGGGTTACATACCCCAGGCAGCCCTGTACCCATGCGCTGGGGTATAAACTGGGTAGAATCCAATCTCCCTCATGTAGAGATATCTAAGAAATTTCTTCTGTATCTGGAGGAATTCGAGGCGTCATAAGGCGCTCATATAATGGAACCTGATTCAAGCAAGCTCGAACCAATGCAACGCATAGCACTCGTATGACTAAGGTGCTACGTATGTGATGAGAATGTCTCAAGACGAAACCTAACACTTGATGATCTCATACGCAACTTAGCATCAAAATGCTTAGGAAGAGTTACGTTCCCAAGTCTGTAATTAAAGATAATGGACTCCTTTGATTTACAAAATGTCATTGTTTGACATTTTCCGATACTTAATGGAGGACGATTTAATATTGTCCAATCGCGCAAAGAAGCAATGTCCAGCTGCAACGAAAGGGCATCTTCCACTGAAGTAACAGATCGAAATATTTTTAAATCGTCTGCGAAAAGTGAAAATTAACATTGAAGGACCCGATGAATAATCATTTATAAATAAAATAAATAATAAAGGTCCTAAATTTGACCCCTGTGGAATATCGGAATAGTGTTTTGTAGACATACGACATTTGGGGGTCGTATGTCACATATAGTTTCCTCTCTGTGAGGTAACTCGAGAAGAACCTTGCGAGATTATCCGATAACCCAAAAATGTTTTGTTTGATTTGATTTAATATCATAAAATTAGTACTCAGAATCTCGAGGATCATCTGTTTTCAGCGCCATAACTTGAGGCCATTTAATTTTCTTTTTTACAGATCTTCACTACATAATAATGAAAGCGAATATTAAAAATGATCGATCTTAAGAGACTCATCTTTGTAGTAGCGTGTTCTCTAGTTTATTAACAATTTAAAGATTCGAAGAAGGGGAATCTACATCGAAGCTTTCTGAAGAATATGAAGTTGGTACTGAAACTATCATTAAACAATTCTAAAACTTACAAAATTAAACGACGAGCTTATGCTTGCCAATTTATTACTTCTTTAATTCAACCCATCGATCAAGTGATTATTTCTATAACCGATCTGTCACGGAGGCTCGAAAACAACCGCGTCGTCCGAAGACGGTCTATTTATAATAGGAAAATAGACCCCAAGCTTTTCAAGTCAAGATATTGATGAATCGTAAATGATACGCACACTCGGGGATGTTTCGCCGCAGACTGAGAACACGTGACCGACTCGCGGCAATTGTCACTAGTCTGTTTCTCTGGCACTCGTATCAGATGCGATCGAGAAAAAGCTTCGCGCCCGTGGCAACGAATATTGCGAAGAAGCGAATATTGTTATTATTTTTTTTTTAGCAATTTCGGACAATAGAGGTCAATGATTATTTTAAATATTTATTCATTAGACTTTTTAAGACAAATACAAAAAGTTGGGATCCCAAATAGATCCCATCGGCACGGCTAGGTGATGACGACTGATGGAGCTTCTGATGTAGTAATTTTTGTGAATAAGTTTGAACTCGTGAGAGTGAGTAGTAGTTTTGTAAAAGCATAACTTACATTCAACGATAATATTAATTAAAAAGTATCTTGTAGATTCGTTATATTCCTTAATTATATTTTAATAAACTGTTTGTTTTAGCGATTAAATTGTATAAAACTTGTGTAAAACCAATACAAATGTAAAGAAAAAAAAACATCTCGTTTTGTGTCAAATATTGTTAATTGGTGGAGGAAAATTTATCTGAAAAGTGTGAGCTAATACCAAATTTACAGGGCTTTGAAAATGTTGATAAAGAAGTCATTAGAGTAGTAGAATACGATTAGATTTATGGATACGAGTTTTAATCATATGAGAAATGCAGATATCATATCCAATCTCAGTCGCATCGATTTTTCTTGACTTTTTATTGATGAGTACATCAATCAAAGGGGATTCGAGTATAAAGATGTGATTGTATTTTATAACGATATAAAAATTAAGAGTTCCGATTATCCGTGTTTGTCGATCATTCCGACAATTTTTCCGGTTAATCAGGAGAGTACTGTATATCCAGACACATCCGAATAACATATTACTACTTAATAATGCCTAGAGAATAGATTAAATTCGAAAAGTATTAGGAAATGAATGCAATAATTCATTATTAAATTGCGGAAACAGTAAAAAAATTGATGAGAAAAGCGATTAATTTGATTAATATAGCCTCTGAACAATATTAATCTTAGGTTGGTAAAAAAATGACTCAGTGCGAACCGAATATCCAATTAAGACAGTCCAAAAATGCAGGCTGCATTAGGAGTATGTGCTAATTTTATAAAATATGTTTAGCAAAAAAATTAAACCACGTTTTTTCTATTTATTTATTAAAAAAAACGTTTTTTATTCAATAGAATACTAAATCAAACCTTATAGATGTTTTTTTAAATAAATACTACTTCACTGAAAAAATGTCAGAATTTAGGAGGGAGCTTAATAAATCTTTTTATTAAATTAATTATATTAAAGAAGTAGATTTACTAAATTAAACTCGAGAGATATGGAACATCTCAAGTGAATTATAATCAGAATCTCATCGTGTATATGTAGATATGATCTAATCGCATATGAATGCCGATAGCAATCTACAATATACATGATTGCATGCTAATAGATTGAGATGATAATCTAGTATGCATTGTTTTAGCCGGGCCGTTTTTAAGGCATTTATACGGAATAAATTTGGCAATGCATATTGTAATATATACCGTATTGTGGGCACGTACCCGTAGAGACAAAAGCTCATTCCGCTTCAATAAGGAATGTGAGCTTTTTTTCCCTTGCTCCACGAATTTCGACGTTGATTAAACGTCAGATCTTATCTGCTCCATTTCCTCCAATTTCTTCGACAACGACGATATTAGACTGACAGCAACAGCAGCAGAAGCATCTGGGATAGGAAGTGAATGTTTCGGACAGACAGCCGAGACAGACGGACGGACGGACAGAAGGAGGACTCCCATCTTATTTGCATCGGTTAAATGCAATTTCGTGTTTTTGTACCGAGCGTCGATCAAATCAGATAACCCAACAACAAAAAAATAATAATGGGAACAGATTCGATAAAAAAATTGCATCTCACAATGCAATCATTAACAACGCGTCGAAATAAATAGAGTGCATTATTCCGCACAATGTACAATAAAATGGTGTTCATTGTTGACGGTGTTGTACTAATGCACTCGGATATTTGACATTAGGGTCCGAATGGAAAATTCGATGGCTTTATATCCCGACACAATAATAATAAAATGCCAATGTACAGGGGGATTCGGAATATCAAACTGTGAGGCCGAATTCGGCCTCACAGTTTGATACTTTCTCGGTGAAAATGTTTGAGAGCCGTTATATTAATTCAATGGTGTCGGCATTGAAAAGCCGTTGGTCAGTAATGGTAATGGAGAATACAACAATAGGGGTTGTCCATTCCGAACAAAACACAGGGGTTGATGGATGTAAGAACAGATTTGACCCCCGAGCAAACCAAATTTTATCACATAATATAAGATTATTTTAACGATACATCGCCAGAACCTTGATCGAGGTCATCAACATTCATTCGATATTGTCTCGAGCAGGATTACATCATTTAAAATACAGACTGAGCGGCCTTGTACGGAGTGCAGAGACGTTTTGGCGCCAAACTGTCAAATTTTCGCGCGCATTTTTCGACCGGCGACTTGTGACCTTCTGCACGCGAAGCCTCGAGCCCCTCTGGCGAAAATTTAACGACACACAATAACGACTTGATGTTTCACATGATTATTTTTCATATTTAACGACTGCGCGTTTTAAAGCGATGTGGTCGCATAAAATTGTTTTCGTGGGCTTTGGGCTGGATCAGTTGTGATATAAAATAAAGTGACTGTTGAAAAAAGGGTGTAAGTCGTCTGCATTGGCCACGCTTTATAAATTCGAATGTATATCACCTGTCTATCCAGGTGTATGCACATTTTACTAGGTAGAAATGCAAACAGAATGCAACTTTACATGGTATTTCTCAGATATTAAGGGGGGTCAAGAAGGAATGGCCTGTGTGCTTCATGGGCGCGATGGTTACGGTGACCATATTTTGGGAGCGAAATCGGGGAACAACGGCGACAATCCGTGCCAATAAGGCAATTAATTTTTAATTCTTGGTCAGTTGAGATATCATTTTTTTAACGATCAAAAGTAAAAGTTGTTCATCACCTTATTAAATTAATTTTAGCTTGAACTTTTATAATCACTTTTATAGTCCTCAGACATGCATACTTTTTGAGACACTATTGAAGCAATTTTGTTATTAAATATTGAGGCAACTGAGCAGGGGTTGGTTTCTAAATACAAAAGAAGATTTTACTGCCACAGTTGTCAATTAAATTTTGAGATTCACATCAAATCTTTTCTCTGGAACCAAACCCTTAATCCCTTTCGACATATTATATTTTTTTACAAAATTATTAAAAGCGATATTCGTTGGGAAAATGAATAAGAAGCATCTATAGCAGTGGTTCTTAACCTTGTTGGAGGTACTGATTCCACCAGTTTCATATGCGCGTTCAACCCTTATTTCATACGTCGTATCATTTTTTCATAATATCGTACAATAAGTCGGGTGTGTGTTTTGACCTCCACCGAATCCGAGAGACTGATTTACCGAACCCCTGGGGTTCGATCGAACCCAGGTTAAGATCCACTGATCTATAGGGTTTGATCTGTTTGATTGAATATTTTTTTAAATTAAATAAAAAAACGTGTTTTCTAAAAAATCTTTTGGGCCAATACGTCTGGCCCACGGAGTGGAAAAGGCTAAAGAGGTCCTCTTTTTTACGTCTAGTATTTCTTAAAAAATCTCGGACAGACTGCTGAAATACAGAACGAATGGTCGTGATGGTCAGAATTGACTTTTAGTTAAATTCTTTGTTATCTTAGTAAAAATATTTTATTCGGTTTTTCGTTGCACTTTAAATATTAACACTGTGGACAATGAAAATGCGATTTTCTGACAGAAAAAAGGGTTAAGGGGGATTTATTAATTATAAATATATTGTATGATTTAAGCATCAAGTTCAGTATCGAGTCTTAAAAGGTGAAACCTTACGAGAGAGTTAAAAAAATAATTTAAAATGTTAATCCTTACACTAAAAAAAAGTAGAATCGTAATTTAAATCATTTTACAACATTACAATTAAATAATATTTATTGAACTGATATGACGTTAACATTTTCCACTCTATGGGCCACAAGTATTGGCCCATAAGATCACTTTTTTCTATTTATTAAAAAAAAAAGATTTTTAATGAATAGAATATATCAGATCAGATCAAACCGTAAAGGTGTTTCTCTATCATTTTACCAATGAAAATCTTTTTTAAATATTCGTAAAATAAAAATAATGAGAATAGAACGGAGATTCGACCACAAATGGTCAAACTGGAAAGGGTTAAACAAAGTTTCTATAAATATACTGAGATATATAATGTAGCTTGAACACAAAATGGACCTAAAATTGATTAAAAAAAACATTATGATTCAATTAATATGAATCGAGCTTACATAAAAGCTCAACATATTTACGAGGACTATAAAATTATATTTTTATGCGAAGATAACTTTACAAATTCTGCCCCCTTCATATTCCCGTAAAATATGAGGAATTTTGTAGAGTTTTAAGAATGTAGTTTTAAAATCGTGATCGTAAAATTTATAAAAAACTGTCAATTTTTGGCATATTTTTTTGGTTTAATAAAATACGCGTAATTTTCATTCTTCTCAAAAAATATTTATTTATTTATCATTATTAATTTTGGTCCTCTTGTCCTGGCGCTTTTTCCAATCTTCGAAGCATTTCCGTAATGGAATAAAAACATATTTTTTATTTATTCCACAAGTAAAAAATCACAGAGTATGCCAAAAAGAGTGAAACCTTGTCGAAAGTCAAGGTCAAGACAAGAAACAATAATGTTAGTAGCCAATATGGCTACTAATGTCAAGATATGTCAGATACAAGTGTACCAACACAACAATAACAATCGTGAAAATTAGACTAGTCCACGAAATTGAAATATACATATTTATTTTTATCAAACCTTATATTAGTATATCAATTTATTAGAATATAGTATAATGAAATAGCAGTTGTAACCATTTGATGTTCTGTTCAATTTATTATTACGAAGTACGTACAGTAGAGGTCGTAAATATGCAGTAATATTCAGCGACAGTATGGTACCGCAAGGGTTAATTGCAGGTTCGTGCAAAAATTATGGCCGAAAATTTATGGCGGTCAGCCGTCTTATTTAATATTTAAATGGCGTTGCACAGGTGTATGGACCCGTTGTCCATTATTATAAAATTTTGTGACATAATCATTTATAATATTAACCCTTACTCTGTTTGATTTATAATTGCTCAAAAACCTAATAAATCTAGATTAATTCGGCGAAAATATATGTAATATCTTTTAAGCATTTAAAAGCTCATTCATAGTTGATGGTATATTTGTTATATCGTAGATTACGATCTTCTTAAAATTATCAATACGGGGGCCACTCGACCCCGGAAGTCGCTTGTAAATAAAAACAATATTATTTAGTAATAAACTTAATTGTACAATTGTTTGAGACATTGTATCCCCTTTCTGCAATTAAACACTTCCGGACGCCACTCATATATCGTTTACCATAAATTTGTCAAATCCCGCCATATCCGGCCGCACTTCCCAGATGAGCAAAACTACGGGGCCATAATTGGACAGACGAGTATGGGGAGTGCGGCCCAACGACACATTCTCCCGGGCGACCATTATTTAACCCTTTGGCGTCCGGGAGCCTCGCTTTTAATGAAAGCATTACGCCCTTGCTCCAGTGTATTCGGCTATAAAAAAGCAGTGGGCTTTGTGATAAAATACACACTGGGATCCATTTTTGTGGGCCATATAATAAATACAACAAAGACCGGGAGATGGCGGGGTACGTGTCGATGGGGAACGTTAAACTTGCGCGGAGAGGGCGGAACAAGAAAAGAAAGAGAAAAATTAGCCTCGGATATGGAGAGAAGGCGAAATCTGATTATTTCGGTTCGACGGGCTTCTGGATTTATGGGGCGGAATTCTGGAGGAGTGCACACGACATTGTATGCAAATATGAACCCTATGAGACAATGAACAATATTTTTTTTGCAACTGAAAAGATACGCAATGCTTTAAAATATGTTCAGAAATACAGCGTCAACATTTTAAATGCATATTATTATTTTATTTAGTGAAAATCGTCTTAAATGCAGATTTCAATCGAATCTTTTGCATATTATGATCATCGGGCGACTTCTTACCTTTATTTTGTGGAGAGATCACAGGAACCTCTCAACGAATCGACGAATACGAGTCAAGAACGAAGCAAGTCGATCTAATAATGGACATCCTCGAGTGAAATACCCTGAGAATAATGTTTAAACCTGTACTTGACAGTAATGAAAGGCATGTTTAACACAACAAAGGGCTGTACCGGTTGTCCAAGATCATACTGGTTACAGCTTTCGTCAAGATAATCATACTCTGTTTACGAGAATGTCAGACAATAAAGGGCTTATGGTCAACAAGTTCTTGTTCCCATAGAAAAGGAAGACCGAACGGGTTGCTGCATCGTTGGAACTAAGCAAAATATGGAAAAATCTTGCGGTAGACCTGGAGCAAGAGATTGTTATCAGCAGATCCTCCTGGGTGCAGACAGGAGTCAGTTCTCATTTGAATACTTCTTCAGTGTTTGCCTCGTCCTTGCAATGCCATTTGCAATAAATATTCCAGACATAATCATATTGGAAGGACCTGTTTTACAAAAACTGCCTTGAATGGACTGATATTTTTTTTATCAAGGATGAAGCTGTGTCTGATCGGTCTGACACAATTCCATTCCACTTACATCGTATATACCAGTGATTCCAAAAGTGTAAGCTGTCGTTATAAGGGCGCCGCTTTTCGCTTTTCTCAAGAAGGTCAACAATTTTGAAAAAAACTGATGTATTAACCGTCCAGACGCCACGGCGTGCAGGCACGCGAAACCATCTAACCAACAGCGCCACGGCAAACGCTACTACGAATTTATTTATGAATAAATATAATATTTTTAAATGAAAATTAATGCAGAGAGAAATATGATTGTTAGAATGTTGATATGTTCAGCTGTTTTATTTTATTTGATGTTTATACGGCGTACGGTAAAAATCCATATAATTGGCTTGACGATTAAAGGGTTAAAGGAGCCGCAGAAAAATAGCTTTCATTTTAAGGGAGCCGTAAACTGGAAAAAAATGTGAACCTCTGGTATATACCGAAAAGCAGATTTGTTCCGAAAAAACGTGATTTTTTTAATAAAACTTATTTTGTCGAAGAGAATGGAGAAGGGAGAAGGAATGTAACATTGCTCAACTCTCCTAAAGTCGATTCAAAACGTACAAATGCTTTGTAGCAAATTATATTGCAGACCATGTGTGCGATTGGACCCTCAGCCGGAACATCCGTAAGGGGAATAATGCATCAGACAAGTCTTGAGACAGATGTTACGAGGTTAAACTCTTCAATTTACCGTGGCCAGTCAAAAATTGATTTACCAAAAAGTTCCGTAAGAAACAGCTACGACATCCTGTCTCTTACATCAGGAAAGAGGAGGTAGGTAGTCCGCTCTTTGGGGGAGGAATTCGACCCTCCACGCCACTGATCATGAGCCATGAGCAAACACTGGACTAACCTAGGTTACTGATACGATCCTAGCAGAACGTCTGATCGTTGAAATCGAAGAATGACTGGAAGTAAAGTCCAGCCAAAGACCCTCGGTCATGGTCATGCATTGACGACGAAGAAGAATATCAATTAGCACTATTTTTTATACATCAATTACGTTTTCATTAATTAGTAAAAAATTAGTCTACATTTTTTTTAGTATGACTCATGTCTAATCCGATTTTTTAGTGACGCGTCATTAAATTTATGATTTTTTTGCAATTAATTTTAATGGCATTATAATACGTCGGATTGATGGGAATTATAGCGTGATGATACGTATTTTTCTAATGTCCGCAGAGATACGGATTAGATGATAATAGATACTCGGTAGAGAATGGGAAAGCTCATTCCGTGACTTTGAACGGCAAGTCACGGTTCGCTATCCCAGAAATCGGATCCTATGCGAAATTTCGACATGGATTAGGACAACAATGAGATATTCGATATTCTTTATTAGGACGTACACAGTGTACCATAATTCTTTGCCGCAGTCATGGCCATAAAATTATATTCAAGAATCCATCGAATAAAATACGAATCAACGGAGTAAAACGTAGAGCGCCATAAAAGCTCTCGTCTCCCAGTGCACTTATATACCTGATGCGCATTCCTATTCCACATGGGACCCCCGGGGGTCCAATTTTACAGCATCCCCTGTGGTCTAGGCCCACACACCACCAGTGTTTTACAACATTTGAATAGAATTGTCAAAGGCGCCTTAAAAAATAAAATGGTCACAGGCGTCGGACCCCTTTGAACGCCCAAATTTATCGGGTGGATGTAACGTAGAATAAAAGGAATCGAGATAGCTGATTTACATTTATTATCAATATATCGTGGCACGTAAATGTATGTGACCAATTCGGTCCCGTGTACCCGAACAACGAACGTAAAATTTTGATTATGAACACAGTTCGTTCTGCTTGTTACGAAATTAAATAAAAATGTATATTAATAGAAAATTCATTTAAATATTATGAAATATACGGGTGTGGGATGATTAGACGAAACGTCTGCCTATATAAGTATGCGGGATTGGGAATTAATGTATTTTTTTTTTAAAAGAAAATTCCATTAGAAGCGCGGAAATGCGATTCCATCTCCAGTTTCCGAAATGACGAGACAAAAAGCGGGGAATCGGCCGACGTTTCGCTTGGAACCGATGCCAATTTTTGCGATTCGTGTCGTTAACGATGCACCCTGTTCGTATTGTTGAGTCACGCGATCGAACTCGAGGTTCAAGGTGCCGACTCATTCTATCTGCCTTTATTTTTATAGGCGGCATGCAACAGGGAGATCAGGAAGATTGGCGAACGTACGATGATTGCAGTGTGAATCGGCACTTTGCGCTCTGCGTGCTCCTAAGAACTCCAATCAATTCCTAAATCAACAATTTGAAATGTTGTATTTTTTATATTAATAGGATTAAAAGTACCGAAAAAAAACATTATGTCGCATTTGAGGTGAATTGGTTGGTTTGGTTTTTTTGCTCAAATACAGCGAATTAAAAATCATTGTATTTTTTTTTCTATAGTACTATTCTTTAGGTAGATTATATCAAATTATCATAAATGTAGTTTTATTGTTGAGGGTAAATGTCTAAGCCAGAAACATCACCCATCATTAATCATTTTTTCGATATCGTCACTTCTCACAGTAAAAAAATATCAGTTTTGTTTCCGGAGATCGAGGGATATAAAGTAAGCCCTCCTTTAACGTCAAGATAGGTCCCACGCAATAGGGGGTTAAGGTTTTCAATTTTATTTTTGATTTGAAGGTGATCAGTAATTCAAACATTTTCATTTTTCTTTTATATATACATTTTTACGTGTTAACTAGCGCAAATGACATGAGTCGAGATGAGCGATATCTTTTCGTATTTTTGCTGACGTAATCTTCCCGCAACTTGCGGGCAAGGAAGATCAACGCCACATTTTATAAAATATTTTTATGAATATTCTAATTAGCGTTTTAAAAAAATTACGTTATAGAAAAAACGGCCGCAAACGTTATAGGGGGTTACGTTATAGGAGTGTACGTTATAGGGGGGTTTACTGTAATCCTAAATGGGGATGATCCTCAAGATAATCTGCTCGACCCTCAGATTCTCAACAAATATAGTATAGGTCCATAGCATAGAAGAGTTTAAATCCGATTGGTAAAATAAATCATGTGAGTGTTTAGTAATTTTTTGAGTACAAAATTTAGCCTTTAAAAAATTAACCTAGCCGTGTCGATGAAGTCTATTTGGGATCCCAAGTTTTTCTCAAATAACTCTTTTGTATTTGTCTAAAAAAAAGTCTAAAGATTAAATATTATAAATAATCCTTGTCATTTGTCATGGGCGCTGTCATGGGCATGTTTTTTCTCGCTCGCATCCGCTAATATGTGCCAGGTGTGAGTGAAACGTATACTAGTGACCACGTGCCGCGAGAATTTGGCTGTCGGTCTACCGGCGGCGTGTCCTCAGTCTGCGACGGGACATCACCGAGTGCGCTTCTCATATACGCGTCTTATTGATTATCTAAAAAATCTAAAGTATCGATCAAATTGTGAAGCATATCTATTCTTAGAATAATCCATTTAAAAAAAATGTTCAAAAAGATTTTCCCTTATAAATAGACCCCATTCGAATGATGCGGTTGATTTTGAGCCGCCGTGACGGATCGGTTAAGAGATGTATTTAGTGGTTCTTAACCTTTTCTACTCCGTGGGCCAGAGGTATGACTCAAATTATTTTTTAGCAAACATCTTGAGCCAAGTTATTTTTATTTCATTTAAAAAAATAATGTACATATTTTTTAATCAGATATCAGATCAAATTTTTCCAATTAATATACCGTTTAATAAAATTGTAAAAATATAATGAGAGTAACTGATAGATTCGACTAAAAGTGGACAGAGTGGAATTGGTTAAATATCCTCCGCATTCAGCAGATTTCGGTCCTTCGCACTGTTATCTTTTCAGTTGATTAAACACTCATTTTTAATTCAAAACAAACAACAACAACGATTTTTACGCACAAAATCGTGAGCTTTTTTCAGCTCACATTGTAATACTACATAATAAATGCTAATTTATTGCTTGTTTTTAATAAAATATAAGCCGAAAATAATGAGTTGACGTATATCGAGGTATGAATTAATTGATTCATTCAAAAATATGTATCATGAGACGCATTTGCATGAATCATGTGTTGAAAAATAATCAACTCGTATTACACACATGACCTCTATGGTCATATCAATGGCCATCACGTTCAAAATATGACCAAAAATATGATACACTCTATATAAAATATCAACAAAAATTGTATTGGGTAATACCAGTTTTATTAGTATTATTTTAATGATTAGATTAGTTCATGGTCACCCTATATAATAGTATTGACGCCATGTAAGTGATTAAATGTTCAATTATTCATTCAAAACGCAAACGATGATGAATCAATGACACAATACTTTCTTTTGTATTGGGATTGCGTCTACTCTGATAACATTCAATAGTATATAAATAATATTCCGAGAAGAATTCATGATAATTTGGACGTTGACCATTATCAATGCCATATTGTGCGCGTAATTATTCTTCTATAAATAAAAACGATGCAGATTCGCGGATTTTACTCCATAATATATTCGTAATTAATTTATTTTTCGCCATGGTAAATTCCAGGTATGACTGTACATCTGCTCACCCCAGCATGAAGGAGATGATCGTAGCGTTTTTTTTATACTCCGAGTAACACTTCCCAATAAAATAAACGAAGGGAAGTAAGTAAGTACATTAAGTATATTTATAAAACGGTTTTTTATCCAGAGTCTGTCTTGGCAGATTGGGGGAAGTGTCAATAAACAATTCTTTAGAGCTACTGAGATTTCCTATTTTAGGCAGAAAAGGGCGCCACTTCCTTGCGCGGGGTTAGCTGTGACGAAAATAATATATCTCCGATCTAATTTACGATAAGTAGGCATTTTCAAGAGACAATTATAGAATCGCTATGAATTAATGGCGACGGAACAATTCGTAGCAATAAAATATGTAGGTAGGACATATGATTATTTTAATCGAATAAAATTGGGCATGATTGATGTACGATTTTAAGCACATTATGGCAATTTTATTTGGCCTATCCGGTGGCTCGAAATCAATCGCGTCGTCCGAAGGGGTTCATTCATGAAATCTTGAATTTTTTTTAAATAGTCTAAGAATAAGAATAAAAATCGTTATTTATGATATGCTTCATAATTTGGTAAATATGTTGGATTTTTTAACTAATTAATATGACAAGCACAATTGGCGATGTCACGCCGCAGACTGAGCACTCGCCACACGTGTCACTCGCACTCGGCATAACGTATCGAACGCGAGCGAGATAAAGCATCGCGCCCGTGTTGTTTATATTTATTTTTTCGCGATTGCGGACAATAAAGTTCGATGATTATTAATAATATTTATTCTTTAGACTTTTTTAGACAAATACAAAAAGTTTGTGACATGTAGGATTTATATTAAAGGAGTTATTCGAGAAGTATCAAAACTTGGGATCCCAAATAAACTCGAGGGCGTTAGCTGAAATCATTAAAAATTATTTCTCTAAAAATGCACATTTGTGCAGTTTTTTTTAAGATTTTTGTAAGATAAAATCAAGAAAATGCAATTATTCTTAATTTTTAATATAGCTGGATGAATAAAAGAGTTATAAACTAATTGTAATAATTTTTTCGACTTTTTTTATGCTTTGAGCTCTAATTCTGACTGATCTACAAAATATTTCTATTAGGTTTACTTATTCTCAGGTATTAAACTGCTTTTATTAATTAAGTATTTTTATAGATTTATCCCTTACATTAAATCATCTAACCCAGAGGTTCCCAATCTTTTTCGGTTTACGGCTCCCTTAAATACATCAGATTTTTCGGCGGCTCCCTTAATACATCAGATTTTATTAAAAAATGTTGACCTTCTTGAGAAAAGCGAGCGCAAAAAGATGGCGAAAAAATTTCGAGAATTGGGAACTCTAACAAATTTACCGAATTGTTTAATTGAATATTTCGCGGCGCCCTTATGACGACACCGCGGATCCCTGGGGAGCCGCGGCTCATACTTTGGCAATCCCTGATCTAACCGGAATCGATATATTTGATGTCACATCATAAAATATACCAAATAGACCCCCATCGGCACGGCTAGATTATTATGAAGGTTTTAAGCATTAAAAAAAATGAACCGCTGACGTGACAACATAATTTAAGAGTCCCAAAAACATGTGCACTATTAAAATATGGTATTTGAAATGTAAGAATAATATTCCCGGAATTTTTTTTCAGTGGTTCCCTTGATAGTTTCTATGTCTTATATTTTTTTACAAATTTTTCGTGTACGTCGTTAAAAATCCCATGTGCATTCTAGAGGGGATATACGTATATCTTATTATAGAGCCACAAAACTAGTTAAAACCGGTAAATTGGAAATGAATATTTAATAAGATTTATTTGAACACGCGAATATGCGTTATTTGGAATATGCATATAGGAACGGGAGACGCAGATTATCGTCATCTTTTTTAATCTATAAATAATCATACACTTAATATGCACTGTTGTTATCAATAATTTGATTTAATAGTAAAGAATTAAACATAAAACGTATTTTTTTTAATAAATGCATAATTGCATAATGAGTATTATATGTGGTTAGATCTTACTAAGAAATATATGTCATTGAAAAATACTCTGCGTATCAATTTATATATATTTTTCTTAGAATGTGAGTCATGAATTTCTCGTATTTTATATTTTTTCGTGCATTTTTGATACATAAAGTCATATTTCACAGTGTATTGACAGAAAATTCATAAAATTACATGGGAATGACGTTTCATATAAACATGCCGAGGTATTTCAGTTGCATGAGGGTCGTGAACAACCGATGGCAAACATAATTCCCTACGTTTGTCAACAAGGAGCACGTGTATCGGTTATTGGCTCCATGGAAGTGCGAAAGTTTACTCCAACTTCCAAATTGATTTGTAAACACTTCCACCCAACCGAAAACGAAAGAAGCGAGAATAAGGTACGTGTTGATCTCGAGCTATTTTTGTCAAGAGAATTCTCGTTGCAGTCCGTATGAAATGATAATTACGGAGAGGCCAATTAACCAAACTAGGAATGTTGATGATGCAAGAGAGGAAGCGAGTCATAACTGTCGGGCAATTGAAGAAGTTCATCGGACGTTGAAGATGCTAATTGATAGCAATCACAAATTGAACAATACACGGAAGAATCATATTGAAAAATACAGTGTATTGTGCATCGATTCGGACCACGTGTTGAGCATCACATCTCGTATAAAATTATTTTGCCATTCCCGAACGAAAGATTTATTTCCGGCCATTTGTATTATACATAAATCTTGCAAAAAGAAAAAGGGCATTTGGGATTATGGCCAGCGGTGACACGGAACATGGCGGGAAAAAAAACTTTTTTTTTGGTCACATCCACGTCGACAAAACACACATCTGGCATTATTTTGCAGAATTTTGGTGCAGCGCGGCGGAATCGGCCAATATATTTTATTTTCCTTACAGTATCGCGGTCCATTGAACGGACGCCGGCTGAAACGAGTGACATGTGTTTGCCGACACAATAAATCAAAACTACATATCTGTACAAACAGCGATATGTCGGGTACGTCCGCATAATCCGTACAAATATTCTACTGTAAATATTTACCGGGTCCATGGGTAAATTAATAAAAATGGTTACGTTTACGGGCGCGACGCCCGATACGAACCAGACTTGCATAATCAATAAACAAACATTTTATCTCGAGGCATCGGTATCGGTTACCTGCAAGTCCGTTGCACCCATGTTGAAAAAGGAGTTAACATACTGCGTTGAATAAACAAAATTGATTGAAAAAAATACGCCGTTATAAACTGAAATGAGAAATGTGCAATCGTTCCATCATTAACCGACAGTTAGGCGTATGCACGCAATGTTTAGAAAAATGCATAAACAAACATTGCATGAAATGACAGTCGGGCATCGAGAAAATAAATACAAATTTATTCATCTATATTCATTTCGTATGCTTTAAAATCGTGATAGTTTAGCGTATAACATTACTGAACCGTGTCTAAGATGAGATTTAACAATCAATGAGCGTTGTTTGCTCGTCAGCGCTACTACCGCTGTGTATTGGATGGATGCGGGGCGGAAGCGGGGGGGTTTCAGTCGGACCAGTCCGGCGCCCTCCATACTAATTCATTTTTTTCATTTTTAACCCTTTAATCGCCAAGCCAATTATATGGATTTTTACTGTACGCCACCATTTCAATCGACATATCGACATTCTAAGAATCACATTGTATTCAAATGATGTCTCTGCATTAATTTTCATTTAAAAATATTATATTTATTCATAAACAAATTCGTAGTAGCGTTTGACGTAGCGCTGGTAGTTAGACCGATTTCGCGTGCCTGCACGCCATGGCGTCTGAACGGTTAATGAGCCGCCACTGGTCATAAGCAAGGAATTATGAGATCCGTGGTCTTTAGATTACGCGGTAAACAGTAACAAGCGTTTAAAATATGGTGCTGCCCAAGAACGTTGAAGATTCCATGAATGGAACACGTCAATAATACAATCGTCCTTCAACTTCTTCACAAGGAGTGATGGCTTCTGGACACCGTAAAATTAAGTACTTTAGACACTTCATTCGACTAAAGTATTGCCTTCTGCAAAACCATTATGGAGGGAGAAGTGGAAGGTAAAAATTCGCAACTGGATTGGGTTAGGAGGTCTAGAATTGTTCCAAATCGCTAAAAAGGACAAATTTATGCCTACGTCTGAAAACAGATAGGGTACTTGAAGAAGATGAAGATAATAGTCACTATGAGGTACATTATTCATATCTGGAGCGCAGTTCTCGATACATCAGGCTTCTTTAGCGATTCAGTTTTATTTTCTTAATCTTAGCATTTTTTTCCATTTTCAAGAAGGCACAACGGTCTTGGTTTTCATAAATTCTTTCTATATTTTTCAATTTTTAAGTAAAAAAATGAGTTTCTGTCAAAGTTTACCCGTTTCTAGATCAATTAAATAAAATTTAGCTAAAAGATATGATTTTACACAAAGCTTCTATAAAAAATACAGAGATACATAGTTGTTTCTCCTTAGTTTGAACACAAAATAAACATAAAAAATATTTTTGATCCTATTTATTATTATAGTATATGAATACAAGCTCAAAATATTTATAGAGGAATACAAAATTATATTTTTATGCGAAGATAACTTTGTTAGTTATGCTCCTTTTACATTCCTGTTAAATACAGAAAAACCTCCTATAGAGTTTCTAGCTATAGAGTGGCGTGTCTATCATTCCCTCATATAGTGCTCCCTTATAGAGCGCCGTTTACTACAAAACGCTAAATATTCAAGGTCGAATTACGTATTTCGTAAATGTGTTATACATTGCCATGCCAATAAGGGTCAATACCTCTTGATTTATCTTGAAAATCTTGAACAAACTAAACATAGAACAAGGTCATTATGTAAATGAAAAAATGTTCGCTGTATTGATTTCGTTTAATTATGTAAATTAGACAAAAAAATCTAACCCTATTTTTTATGGCCCTAGTTTTCTATATGGCGTATGTCTATAGTATGTTAGCTATTCAGCGCTATAGTAGGGTTGACTGTACTCATTTTACGGTGTCTAGAATCATTACTAACGTATTCATCGCTAGTTAGGTTTGAACAAAATATATTTTAGAATAAACATTAATTAGACATAGAAATAAGTTACAGAGAGACATGTCCGTCGAATACGGAGGCCGAGGTAACATAGTGGTGTTGTTTTAAGCTTATTAAATTAATTTCCATTTATTTTCGCCGTCGCGTACACCGGAACACGTGAAAATCGTCAATAATGTAAGCATTCAGTAAGGCTATCAATGTCAAGATACGTCAAAGGCAAGCGTGCCAACACAACAACAGATAATATGACGATTGGATATATATTTACAGCGAAATTAAAAAAAATCACATTCTATTTTATTCAAATCGTAGATATATCTATGTAAATATCTATGAAAAATTTAAATTATTCCTTCAATTATTATTCTCGTCCAAATTCTCTGTTTCTTCCATTTATGGCTCGACTTAACCGCCACTCACAGACTTCGATAACAAAAAATAAACTCACTAATTAGACAAATGATAGACGTTCCACAGTATATCTGCAACACGCATATCAGAAACGACCTCAAAAGCCTCCCATATTAGACACAACATATTGTATACTCGTTTTTCATCAACTCCATAAGTTATTACTGCATAATTATATTTAAAAAAAATTAAGCATAAACCCCAATAAACGATAACGCATTTCCATCTTTGTAATGCGTTAAGTAATGTGAACATTTTTTAATTATCTTAAAAATACAGGATCTATAGTTTGTATTAGGACGCTTTAAGTTATTGCTTAGTTTTATGAGTTTCAGGAATCTCAGATACAATAAAATGTTACCGTATGTAATAAAATTATATAAAACCTGTATTGTCAATTATGCGCATGCGTGCGAATCATTTATTGCTGCATTTATTATTAAAACCAGTGGTATTCAAAGAATACATTTTATTGAGATTAAATTCGTTTTTTCGTTATTTGTTTCATATTTATTTATGAATGAGCTGTTAAAATATATAAATACAGTTGATTAGGTAATTTCTCTGAATATCAAGTGAGAAAAAATGTTGAATATCCCTGATCTATACAGCATCTCTTCGTGTAGTAAAAAAAATAACAATATGACAAGATGAATGAACCGGAAGGCCTATGTATGTATGCTTTTATGCAAACTTGTCAACGTGAATAGAAATTAGAAAGCTGAAAATTATGTATAACATTGATTGATGTGTTGCCACATTTAGGAAAAATCGGTTTGATATCCCTGAAATTAATTTCTGAACACAACGTAAAAAATATATATCAGTTGTACTAATATTAAAATCTGATCCTATTCAAAGTCTATCATCCACAATGATTTATGGCAGATCTTCATACACGTATGTATGTAATATATGTTCAGAGCCCACCTCGGAGACGCTCATAAAATCCCATGACTTCCAAATTCGACAATACCACAAACGATAAGCCCTGATTCGATTCTCACAGTCATCATCGTCGATAGGATTAATCTCCGGCACGAACTCGACCACGACCTCTCCGATACGTATCCCGCGGACGGCCTCTTCAATTCCACAAGTATCGAAATGTTAATTCGTCTCGGCAATAAATCTTGTCTGATCCAATTCATTTAATCGTCCGGCTGGAAGAATTCAATTACCACAAATCAAATTTGCCGCAGTGTCTTTGGCTCCATTAGTCACCGAGTGACAGGACTCGGACAATTTCGCGTTGGCACACGAAACGATTTAGACCAACTCAATTAGCGCTATGGTTGTTACCAGAAATAATGTCGTTCGGAGAAACATATTGCGTTGCCTGTTGAATATGGAGACAGCTGGTATGCCGAGTGTTTCAAAGATGACATTGAACGCGTCTGCAGATCAAAATCAATGTCAGTGCCAGAAGTTTGCCATGAAAATATCTATTTATTAACGTGGAATTCGTTTTTGCAAAGATAAGAGCTTTGAACTCATGAAGTTAAGTAACTGAATGCATCTGATAAATTAGAGAAATCCTCGTAAAATGGTACTGAGACCGGTTTTGGGAACTAAAGATGTACTCACAGTTAGAATGATAATAAATGCAGTGTTTATTGACACAGATACGAGGATGTTCAGTAAGATTAACACTATCGTGGCCGGACCAAATTACTGGTGATAACATTAGCATTTTTTTTATTCGTGATATTGAAATATAATCTATTATATTTCAATGAGTCGCGTTGCAGATTCAGATCAATAGAAAATAAGTTATTCACACTGTTTTACCGGCCATAAACCGTTGACGCGATCATGATGCATATACGCATCACCGGCCGCCAACGTTCGGGCCCGCGATGATACACATATGATACACCGGCCACGAAAGTGTTAAAGAATATTATAATAAAATTAAATTTATTTGATACAAAAATGTTGAGAGCAAGGGAAAAAATGTCACCAGACATGCCTCTCTGATAAGATCAAATCAAAGATGTGCCAGTCTGTGGTAGCTTTTCAAACTGTTAACTGGAGAAGGATCGTACCATAGATTCTTCTCGGTCACGCTCTGTAATAAATAGGATCCCAGATTGCCCAGGATTGTCCAGGAATTGAAATTGCTGTTTAGTATTTTTTTTGTACATAAAATCCTAGACAAACTTTTTTATGTTAAGTCGTTTTTCAGTGGAGAATTTAGTGAAATTACATATATTTCAGTTTTAGATAAGTACAGATAATTCCCGGAATTATCTGTGAAAAAGTTGGTAACCCTAGTCATGAAACATCAACGTAAATATGAAATATTATGGGATCATAATATAAATGATATATGGCGATGAGGATTAAGGCTTCTCTTATGGGACTCTTGTCTAAAAATAGATACTAAATTTCTTCAAAAATAGAAAAGAAAAACAACAATAAATACTCAAAAATAAATAAAGAATTATTATCCACAATGAATTATTATGAAATAACAAAGAAACTAGGAATATTTTTGAGATACGAAAAATTAACTATTCAAAAATCAAAAATGTATGTAAAAAATTGATATACACAGTATAAATTTGAGAATGATCATCAAGAATCCGTTTATAATTTGAGAATTTTTTATAAATTAATTGTAGCAAATTTATTTAGTGTTTCTTAATTGAAGATTTTTCCTGAAACGAGGTATTGATTTGAAAATTTCTCGAGAATTTATGCAAATTGCGTATCAAAAAGATCTAAATCGTTTAATTCTCGAGAAATCGTAAAATAATGGATACTAATTTTCTAATTTTTGAAAAAGTATTGTTTTTGTATCTCAAAAATATTTTTTGTGCTGTGAGAGAAGTCAAATTGTATATGTAGTTAATTGATTAAAATGTATATGAATCCTATACAAGAGCTGTAGGCATCGCTATAAAAATACGTAAAAATTTAATAATATTCTCGAGAATTATTTTTTGAGAAGAAAAATGATAATACAGTTAACCCTCCTATAACGTTTATGTAAATCGCTGTTTTCTACAAAATTCTAATATTTTTAAGGTAAATTTAGATATTTCGTAAATCTATAATATATTTCCGAACGAAATAAAGGTCAATGCTCTTTGGTTGACAAGGAATTTTGTAAAAAGGAGCGATTTAGAGGAAACGCTATAGAAGGTCTGACTGTACAGTCAACCCTCCTATATCGTTTTATCTAAATTGCTTCTTTCTCCGGAATGCTAATATTTTCGAGGTCAAATTACATATTTTGTAAATATATAATAAATTTCCCAGTAAAATAAGGGCCAATGCTCTTTTGTTGACAAGGCATTTTGTATAAAATTGTGATTGAGAGGAAACGTTATAGGAGGGCTGACTGTATATGAAAAAAAATGATATAGCATAAATTTGAGAAATTTTCATTATTTAATTGTAACAGATTTAATTACTGTTTTTATTTGACTCCTCTCACAACACAAAAAATATTTTTGAGGTACAAAAAAAAAGATTAGTACCGATTATTTCACGATTTCTCGAGAAACAAGAAATTGATTTTGATAATTTTCTCGAGAATTAGACGATTTAGATCATTTGGATCTGCAATTTGCATAATGAATGCTATACAAGAGCTGTAGGCATCGCTACAAAAATTTGTAGAAATTTAATAATATTCTCGAGAATTATTTTTTAATGATCATATGTATTCGTATTAAAATACGGTAATAAAGAGAATCATTTATACAAATACTGATTAATGATCAGGTATTAGAAAAAGAATCCATATCGAAAAAGGGTTTTTACGACAGAACTGAATAAGAGATCTGAAATAATTGAAGAACTGGACCCTCCAGGCGCAAGACAGATGAAAGTTGATTGCTGATATGATATAGCAAGTCTATTGAAGATGCGTCTGATAATGTCTTATGTTTATACGTAGACTTGGATTATCACAACAAGAAATCTCTGGTTATTTAGACACGTTTTATGGAATGAAAAGGACAATCTAGTACTTCTTAATGGCCGAATCGTGGGAAGATTTAAAGATATTATAAATGACGTTTTGTTTTAATTAAAATGTGCATGTGTTAGATGTCTTATCGCACTATTCTTTAAAAACGATAAATAATTATCACCAACGGCATTGAGAATGTGCGCAAACACGTCTCGATTACGCGGCGTAGTTGACTTATTGCAGTTCTGCTTATGCAATATGCAAATCGTGACATTGAATTTTGGACCAGCTGAACAAAGCCGAGCTGAAAAAAATCGTCTCCGCCGCACAATACGGCCAAATGCAGAGGTGAAACCAGCATTTAACACGCGGCATCCGCGTCGTGAGCTTCTGATGAATCGGCTACCAGTATGATAAATTACAAATTTTGATATGGGCGGGTTAATTTTGCCGAAATAAAAAAATGACCTTCGTCCGACAATGCGTCGAGTTCATCAGACTCGCTGCGTTCGAATTCTAAAATCGCTCAAGAACACTATTACCTGTCGGACCGGTGGAAAAAAATAACACCAAACAAACAGATTCTTCCGCAACACAAAAAAGACATAAATACACATACAGCACTGGTTCGTTATTATCATTACGACAACGGCACACAAAAAAAAACCTTGTTAATAAACAAAAGAGTATTACGTACGGATTTTAGAACGCACGATTTTGTCATTTTCGCATCGGACATGAAGCATGTGGGTCAGTGGTTAACGTCTGCAGAGCTGGTTAATGTCGTATTTGCATAACAAAGCGAATATTTTTTCGAGATAATCAGATTGCAAAGAAAGCTGATGCGATCATAATTTTATTGCTAATCATATTGGCAGTGTCATAATTTCAAAATGTTTATGGAAGCGGATGAAACACGATCGGCGACGCGGTCAGATGGGTTGTCTGCGCGCAGTTTCAGATTTCTGGTAACGTAATATCCACAACGGGTCATTTGGTAACAGAGCCAAGACAAATTAAAACGCCGAGATCCAAGGATGGTGGTATATGGCAGTAGGATGGATCGTGTAATTCTATTCGTGACCAATCTACCTGAAGTTATTCAAATTCGTTACGGACTGTGCCCACATACTTACGCGGACTCAATGGGATTTCTGGGAATGGAAAAAAAAATATGTACGCATTGGACAGGTTTCGTAGACTAATGGAGGTAAATGGCAGTGATCATCAACATTTTTTTTTATGGACACATAATCATTATGTAATAATTTCGTATATACATATATATATATCAAGGTTGAACAATACGCGCGCTATCTAAATTGCTTTAATTTAAAAATACGAGTATGTACGGTTGAAAATCGTATAATACATCAGTGGTCGCCAAACTTTAGGACATCGCGGATCACTAAATTCATAATTTTAAATTCGCGGACAAAAAAATTATCAAACACATAAAATGCATCTAATTAATGGTAACAGCGGCGCACGTCCTTATGGGGAACCGGGGCACTGCCCCACACACATTTTTTTTAATAAAAAAATAATAATTAGCTGAAATATTGGGTATTATTGTATCCGCCCTGGTTACGTGGTCGCTAGTATTGTTGTTTGTCAGTTAGTGGAGGTAAAAAGAAAAGATCCGTATTACCGTATACAAAAGGTTGCTTTTCGTTTGCTGCGTAAAGCTCTGTTTGGGGCAGATCTGTATATGCCCCGCTGGTCCATATGTTCTACTCGATTCGAAAAATAAACGACACCGTCAACGTTTTTCGACCATATTTTGCATCATTATCAACGGATTGATGAAAATCTTTAAGGTTTCCATAATTCGATCGATAGTCGATTCAAGGTTTTCAAATAAGACAAGAGTTAAAATAAATAAATATTAATGAAGACGATTTCAATTTGATTTTGTGAAAAATATTAGATGGACCTAAATGTAATGTCGCATTTTCGCCAAGCATGGTTTCAGATTAGTTTTATTCAGTCCTTTGACTGAGAAAGACGTGTTTGAAAATTTTGTGTGTCGTAAGAAGTGTTGCAATTTTCATTTTGCGTAAAAAAAATTACCCTTTAATATTGACCGAGACGTGTTCTTCGGAAGAACATTTGCGTAGCTGTATGCTGTATCAGTTTCACGCCAAAAAAAACGCTAAGAAGGCAACAAAAAATATTTGCGATGTTTGTGGAGACGCATTAAACATCAGAAAATGTCAAAGATGGTTAAAAAATATTAAATCAGGCAATATTGATTTGAAAAATGAGCCTAAAGTGGAAGTTTCCGAGAAGTGGATGAAGCAGCCCTGAAAGAAGAGAAATTATCGAGCCAAGCCAGTACTTCATGGTCGTCAACCCAAAGATACCTGAAAAAATGGGGAAGATTAAAAGAGAAGGCGTTTGGGTCCTTCATGCGTTGACTGAGGAAACAAACGCATGAGGCGCGGTATCTGTGAGTTACCGAAGGAGAAAGAAGAGTCGCAACATTAGGTTTGACAGATTTATTGCATCCAGCTCATTCTCCAGATCTGGCTCCATCAGATTATCAGCTTTTTTCGCTCATTGGATCATTATTTACGAGAAAAAAATAAATAAATCAGAAGATGAAATAAAATCGGCCCTTTCAGACTATTTCGATTCTAAACCAGCGGAGTTTTATAAGAAATGCATTTTAGATTAACCTAATAGATGGCAAAAGGTCATAGAAAATATTGTATAATTTAGTTTAATAAATGATAAGAAATATGAGTTTCAATTTCATTAAAAAAATACGACATTACATTTGGGTCCTTCTAATACATACTTTTATATTAAGAGTTTTGTTTATTAATTGTTTATATATTGATAAAAAAATATTTTTTTACGTTGGTATACTGTGGATTAAAAAATGCTAATAATGTCACTTTGGCGACCACTGTTATACATTGCTTTCGAGTGTGTACTCCTTTGTAATAGCGATTTTTTATGACTTCTCTGCGAGTCAGATGAAAGGGTGTCCTCAGGTAAACGCTACGCTTTGTATTATACATTTGGGTTTGAAATATGGCAATGTTTTTTGGAATGTAATGTCGTTTAATTAAGCATAGCTCTGGATAAATTACTCCCGTGGGATATGGAATGGTATATAGTTTCCTTGCGCAAAAGGGTTTTATGGGGATAATGAAAATTACGCAGATGTAAAGTAGATCAAATATTCAAAAGCGCTCGGGGATGAGAGTGCGTAGGAGTTGGTTGAAGAGTGGCTAAAAAAAAATAGCAGGTAGAATCAAATCACCTGTGTGGCCTCGTCCGCTTTTATCTCGCCTCAAGGACCCGGACTGGTCAGATACAATGGCGTAAGAAACAATCCATGGGATATTGATAGTATTTTTTTTTGTTGTTGCTGCAAACAATAACCAGTTCTGCAAACTAGTCGACGCGGATTAAAACTCTATTATTTGCGAGAGTGGAGCAGTGTGCGATTCAAAAGTGAAATTCATTTTAATACCCAACACCCGATATATTGAACTCGGACAGACCGCAATTCTTTCGCAGAGT
This sequence comes from Philopotamus ludificatus, assembly GCA_022495035.1. Lineage (NCBI taxonomy): Eukaryota > Metazoa > Arthropoda > Insecta > Trichoptera > Philopotamidae > Philopotamus > Philopotamus ludificatus. Next base: position 84,217 of record JAGXCT010033952.1, read on the forward strand.
AACTTAGACGGTTGCGTCGAGGGTAAATTGATATTATAATAAATCTTTCAAGGCTTCTTGCAGTCTAGTCATACTGCTTCATTATTTCAGTATTGTATGACATGTAGATAGATGCATTCAATGCATCTTGAAAAGAATTATCTTTAAAATCCTTCTAGAATGAAATATATGGCATTCAATGGCGATACTCAGGTATAATTCCAGGTATCTTTCGCCAAAATACTACGGATTTCTACCGTATATATTTTTTAAAACAATGTATTTCCGAGAATAAAAATGGGATTGTATCTAAATCCAATGCTATGGCAAATATTTGGCACGTTAGAGAATTTCGAACATATGACACATACCGCGGATAGTTGAAGCTAATTCTTTGACCCTTCTCAGTTGATTTCGCGTTTTTTTAATGCAATTGTTGATGGCTTCCTGTCGACGTTGATACCAGGTGTTTTTTCGTGTATATTATATGGCATCCGGACAATAAAAAGAGATAACAACGACGAGTTTTGCATAGTATTGTCATGCTAATGTGCAAAAGCGGCATTTGCACGGTTGTGTAATAAAATGTTTGATACTCACGGACTGGGACTTGTTTCGGATCGTACTGGTCCACTCGGCTCTCGACCCTGTTGATCTTGAGCTGAAGCGTTTTGGACCTCTCGCCGACTTCGTCCAAACGCTTGGTCAGATCTTCGAAGATGTCGTTCGCCAACAATACCAGAGACGCCAGCTGCTTCAGCGCATTGCTCAATGTACAATTGGTGACGGCGAGGAGCTCCTCGTCCTTTACCTTCGGCTTTCCGTCTGCGTCGTGCAGACTCGTCCTCGAGAGGTACTTCGGTTGAACGACGCGAAGTACGAAAGGCATTTTTATTCCGATTTCGAAAACAACAGTTTTATTAGTGTTCTCTGGTCAGAGAACTCCAAAAAACAGCACACACCATTCTCAATCACACACTAGAGCTCGATCGTATGTTTATCAACGGGTTAAACATACGCGAAATCTATGCTGAAGATTTTGCACACCTTCCAGGACACGCACCACTCGCGATCGACATTGTGCAAAAATCGCATGTTATCAATGTTTCGAAACTTTTCGGGCATTGTCGATATTCGGGATGCAATTCCAGCGATTATGCGAAGGTATTAAACACGATTAAACATTATTGCACTATGGTTTTGTGTTATGAAAATAGTTGGAAAACTATTAAAAGTTTACGCGACGGAGCGTTGACGACGCGCGTCCGCTCACGCCGACGGCCTCACAACATTAACTTCTTGGAAAGTAAACTGTTGCCGATGCCATGGCAACACAAACATGTGCACGAATACAAAAGATATCCTAAGATGGCGGCATCTAACGGAATAACGATGGATTCAAACAAGCCGTAAAACAGGAAACTGCTTTACCGCTAACTTAATTTTATATTACATCAATAGAGTATGTTTTTATTTATTTTAATAATTTTATTTAACAAAAATGTTTAAAATATTCTTTAAAAACGATAATAAACACATATTTATTTAAATATGAATATAATGTTATATTTAATATATATATATATATTTCAAATTATTGATAAATACTTGTATGGTTTGTCGACAGATGTCGGAATGGTTTTTTTTTTCAAAATGGCCGACACAATAAATAACAATAAATAACAATAAATAACAATAAATAACAATAAATAACAATAAATAACAATAAATAACAATAAATACAAATAAATAACAAATAAATACCAATAAATAACAATAAAAAATAATAAATAACAATAAATAAATAACAATAAATAATAATAAATGGTGTATTGTCCAGTATCAATAATAATTGTAAATTCAAGATTCTTTTTTCTCATATAAGCTTCTGCATCAGGTATATATATTATAATTTTTTTACGTGCGGCCTGCGCAACATTTTTAAATTTGTAAATGGCCCGTTGTAAAAAAAGGTTGCTCACCCCTGCATTAAATCATCATTTTCACGGCTCGACAATTTTATTTCTTATCTAAATATTCTAATATAAGTATACTATACGTATAATACTTCTCTTTTGGCCAAATTATCTCCAAAAGGAAAAAAGTTAGTAAGCATTTTTCACAGGGCCGCCCAAAATCGCAAGATCGATAAGTAGGATGAGGGTTTAGGTGTAAGTTTCGCCTGAAAACAGCGGGTGCTTGAGTGTTAAGAAAGCTTCAATTGGGATTTCAACGTAATATCCGTGTTTCATCATCAGTTATGACAAGTTTAATTCTAGTTCGTCTTTGAATTCATTCGCAAATTTCCGTGGAATTTTTTTGGCACTGATTTTAATCGCAATTCATGAATTTAGAAAAAAATAATTTACTGCCACACGTCCACGCCTAAAATATGTATTCGAAAAAAATGCTTGGCACGTGCCAAATGTTATGACAACATCTTTTCTGCAAAACGCTCGCCATCTTCAACGTCAAAAATAGAAGACTCATCAAAAGATGTACTTTATTATATATTAGGTAATCCGGAGAGAATCCATATTTTTTATTTATATATAAAGCATAAAGTTTATTCACAAACATTATTCTAAAATATAATTACCCTCGATGTTTGCTACTATTTCTCATCTCTCATGTAATTTTACGATCCCCTTCTAAAGTTTCACATTTACATCGAAAGTTTCGATGTAAAATGTGAACCTATGTATATATGTTTTTATTTCATTGCATATTTATTTATTTTTATTATTCAGTGAGTGTTCTAACGATCTAAATAATCTCAAGGAACTAAGTCTGGTGAATACAGGGGATGCGAAAGTACTTTGATATGCTTTTTTTCTACTTACTGAATAACTCTATTTGTATTTCATCATATGAATAAAATAAGCTTTAGAGGCGTACTGTAATCTTCCATTAAAAAATAAAAACAATATGCAGTTACGAATATGTTATTCGTTGGTTTAAGGCTTTAATATTTTACCTTTAATAATAATATAAAATGTATGACACAAAAGCTAAAGCTCCCGATTGTGGATACAAACTGAACTCAAATCAATAGTAAATGAAAACGTGAAGTTAGTGCAACTTCCTTGATTAAGTTTATCCAAACCACGTGAAACATTTTTAACTAAAAATCAATAAGCATCGAATATAGCTATCAATGTCAAGATACGTCAGGGACAATTGTGATTAAACAAACCCTTTATGTATTTAGTTAGGAATTATTTCTGCATATTTTTTTCCTAATTTTATCAAACAATTTGATCGTGATGTTATCGATTTATAATTTAAGGTTATCTTTTTGACTCGGCACCCTCATGTCTATGGATCGTGACCATTCTTGATTTTGACTCTCCAGGATCTTCTGTATTCCGCATCTCGCATCGCAGCTACTAAAGTGGAGCTCGTGGCGGTCTTCGCTTATTCGCTCCAGAGGATGAGCACCCAGCTTCTTCCCCTGGGTCCTTGTACGTTTCCAAGTGCGAGGAACTTCTCTAGACTATCGTTTCTTCTAGCAAGATGTCTAAAGTAGCGAAGAATCCTTTTGAGACATGCAATAGAAAGTTAGTCATCTTTGTCGTTCCTCATTTCTTCCAGGACAGACGATTGTGCGTTTAGCAGTCCATGGTATTCTCAGCAGGCGTCGCCAGCACCATATTTCAAAGACGTCAATTTTATGATCTCGGTTTCCACGCCATAAGTAAAAATTGAGAATTCCAGACTCTGCACTAAATTGTCTTTTTGGATATCCCCCCTGTTTTTACAAATTGTTCCAAAAGCATTGACATTGCATTTTTTAGTCATCCCTCTTCGCTTTCTTATTTCTGACTCACAATCTTGATGGAAGTACGAGGGGGGGGGGGGTACAGTCATACCGAGTCACAGTTTCTATGACCCGTAAAATATGAGCAAAATATACTTTTTTCATTTTTAATATTCCGCAGCATCCCCGGTTATTTTACCTACGAGCGACCACTGGTATCATTAATAATAAAGTATTTTTTTGCAAATCGATTCGCTATACATATTGATTTGTTCCACAGTAGAAGAAATTATAAAGATGATTCACGCTCCCAAACAATGTTTATACATAATATTCTGTGAATAAACGTATTTTTTGGAATGCATCATCGTATTTTACATTAATTAGATGTGCATATGTTTGCTTGTATATATCTATATATTTAGGTGTGTGTGTGTGGTCGCTCGCTACTTGTCACTCGTGACTCGTTATAAGCAGATAACCCATTAGAGAAGAGATTAAACGAATTACGAGACAAACCCTCCTACTTGTCTGGACACAGCTGAGAGGGTAAAATCCGATACCAACAGGGTAGAAGATGTGCGTCCAATGCCAGCAATGGCCAAGAGAGGGAGACGCTTTACAAAAAACCGTATACCAAGACGGCTTGGGTGCCCACAGTATGGACACGGAAGGGGAGTCCTCACGTCACATGTGAGACTCGGATTCCTTTGGCCTCGACTGCCATTCGAGAGTATTGTAAGGCCCATGTCCTCAGCGAATGAGAGCCTTGTGGCTGGTAAACGATGATGATGATAAACATACAGTGAAACCCCCATTTTACGTGCCCGCATTTCACGCCTTCTCGCTATTTGCGGTTAATTTTTACAGTTCCGTTTTTTTTTAGTACATTTAGTACCCGCTTTTACGACTTTTATTTTTCGCCATTTACGATTGACAAATATCAAATCAATTTAAAAAATATTTAATTGAATGCGCGACGAATTAAAATGTCTGAAATGAATATAATATAAATAATAACTTTTAAGTTTAGATGCTTTGATGGGAGCTAAGAAAAGAAAAATGATCTTATTCCTAAATAGATGCAACGCTCAACCAACAAATTAACACTGAGGAATAAAAAAATAGCCCTTTTCCCTTCAAATTGTACTAGTGAACTGCAGCCATTGGGCTTGATTGTGCTTTTAAACATTACTACTGTAAAAATCTGATATAAATATTATTATCAAAATTAGAACGACAAGAAGATCCCAAAAAAATATGGTTTCCATTTTAGATGCAAGACATGGGATGAAATTGAAGATGATCAAAAACTGTTTTTGAAATGTTGAAATCGTTAAGGAACAAGAAGATAACATATAAGATACTAGCGAAGAGAGCCTCGATGGAGTTTGGTCAAAAACACTAGTAGAAGATATTATGGCGCACAATGCTATTGATGGCTGGGAACAAATTTCTACAGAAACTTTACAAAATTACATGGTCTTCGACATTAACGTCATGACATCCGAAGTTATGGATATCGATGTCATAGTGGACAGTAACATCTATGAAAACTTATCTGATGAAGAAGAGGATCCATCCATTTCCAAGAAAAGAAGATGCTATGAGGCATATTAAGGGCCTTAAAAGTTACTTTACTAGCATTGAAAACGTACAAGATGAACCTTTCTTATCGATATATTAGATTGAAAGAGATTAAATATTAGGTTGATGCATGTAACGTCATATTTTTATGTAGACTGTGGTATATTTTTTTCACCAACTGTGTTACCAGATGTTCTTAATGGTGTCTTTGTATCATATAAAGGAGGGTTTCTTCTAACATTTTTTTCAGTTTACCGTTAGCGGTTGAGCTATACAGAGCCCTTGTGAATTTTTAAAATGTCAGAGAAAAGAGTGCATATTCGACACTGTTTACTTTTTGAATCCGATAAAGGCCCAATGCAACTGAGGCAACCAAAAACATACGTGATGTGTACGGCAGAGGTGCTATCGATGTTCGGAACAGTCTACGATGGTGTGCTAAATTCAGATCTGGGAATTTATCAACAGCTGATGAAGAAAGATCGGGACGCCCTTCAACCACCGATGATGATGTACTGAAAGCCATACTTGAAGCTGATCCCCGTCAAAATACCAGGGACATCGCATTGACGATGGGTATCGATCAATCTACGGTGGTGAGGCATCTGCATCGCATTGGAATGGTTTCCAAGGACGACGTGTGGGTCCCGCACGAATTGTCACCCGAAAATCTGTTAGACCGAGTTACGACATGTGTTTCCTTGTCTGCGAGACAAGAGCATGAGCTCTTTTTGCATGGGCTAGTGACGGGAGATGAAAAATGGGTTGTGTATAATAATAAAACAAGGAAGCGACACTGGGTCAAGCCAGGACAAGTCCCATTAACCACCCCAAAGCAGAACTTCATCAAAAAAAAATTATGCTTTGTGTTTGGTGGGATATGAAGGGCATTATTTCTAAATGCTGAAAGATATTGTGAACAGATTCAAAAATTAAAGTCGGTAATAAAACGAACCTAACTTATCAATAGCAAGAATGTCGTCTTTAACCATGACAATGCGCGGACACATTCTGCGATGATAAACTAAACTAAAACTAAACTAAACAGTGGCCTTATAACCCTGGGGCGGGTCTTTGCCACCTGGAGGACACCTCCGTCTCAGTCATGATGTTATGACTGTAGACAGACGTTCTCCAGGTTATCTAGGCTCTTCGAATACGGGTCAGGTCGCCAGCCAAAGGCCCGGAATCGAGCTGTCACGCGCGGATTGTAACAATAATAATCAGACGAGGTTAGGGCCAATTCGTATTTAATTTACGGTCTGATCGGGTGCTACGGCCACCTCCTGTAGCACACACGTCACCGAATTGGCCTGGATAGCGGCTTACTTCCTCATAGCTCCGTAGAATCTACGAAACTACGATTGTGCCCAACCGCCATCGCCACCACGTCTAATACCGGCACGCGACAACACTCGACTCTGATGATAACACAACATAAATTATAGGAGCTAAATTGGGATGTTTTAAAGCATCCACCTTACTCTCCTGATTTAGCTCCTTCTGATTTAGCTCCTTCTGATTTTCACCTATTTTTATCTTTACAAAATTATTTAAATAGAAAAAAAATTAAAACAACGGAGGAGGTGAAAACAGCACTAGACCCGTTCTTTGCATCGAAACTCTAAAGTTTCTATTCAAATGGGATTAAAAAGTTGACAGAAAGATGGAAGACAGTCATTAAAAGTAATGGAAATGATGTAATTCATTAAATTAATAAAGTATATGCGATAAAAATAATTTTTGTTTTCTTGAAAAAATACGACGTTACTTATCGGTCTCTTCCAAAGCGTATCAATGGGGTTGCACTGTAATACATTTGGATTGTCCATATTAAGAGTTTCAACGTAAAAAAGATAATCTTAAATAATTATTGATTAAAACTACATTGGACAATCATAATATTTAGTTTATTTCAATTTTAATAAAGCGTTACATCAGTTAAACATGTCATTTATATTATGTAACATACATACATATACACCAAATTTTAATATTGGAAAGTACACACAGAGCAAACATAATATCTTGTTCATAGAGATAATACTATAATAGTATACGACATGGATGAAAGCAATCGTTTGGCGAGAAAACAGTGATGGAAACGATAACGTCACACTTTTATCAGATTTTCCTCTAAACATATAGACACATCATAACATTTATTTAAACCGGTACGTAATATCTACGCCGCCGGGGACGAATCTACCAAAAAATTGAATTGGAGGTCCCCAGTGCGATTAAAATCATCTGAAACGACAAATCTAACAAATGAATAGCATATTATGAAGCTGAACATAAATAATTTCTCATATGACCCACTAGTTCGTCTGGCATTTATGTAATGATCTAACATTGGTGTCTTAATTATTAGTCTTTGTTTAAACGGATATCATATATATTAAACTAATAAGTTTTTTTATTAATTTATTCTAATGTATTCTAACGCTGAAATTCAATTCGTCAGTTCTTAAGGAGAGATATTTAATCATTATTATCACTATCGAGGTGATTCATAAGTACACGAATACAATGGATTCTCTTTTTGTATAAAATATGCGTTTTTCAGCAAACTTTCAATGACAATATTCTGAATATAATTTTAAAACCGTGCAAAAAGAGAATCGCACGTATTTGAATTTTGGGTTTAATATCGCTAAGATTTTCATTATAGCTTAACGAACACACATTATATGTAACAATGTAAATACTTTATAATACATGAATGATTTTATTCATTTTTCAATAAAATATATATTTTTAATGTTAAGATCATTCCTGAAAAATATTGTAAATGTATTATTTTTATTTATTACGTATATATTAAGAAAATCAAAAAGAATTTCGTATATATCTATTGAATTTTCATCATTCCTTCAGCGTTTCAATCGTATTTTAGCGATGAAACGCTAATTCTACGCCGACATTTCCACCCCGACAATTGCGCCCGAAATGAATTTTCGCTAAAAATATGCAGAAGAAGATAAATAATATTAGATTCATTATAATATTTAGTTGATTAAATATTTTTATTATTTGCAACATAAGGATATATCAATACAGACGGTCCTCGGTTTACGCCGGCTCAATTTACGACACTGCGCATTTCGTCGTTTCGACGTTTAATTCCCCGATTCTTCCTAAGCTGGACTGATTTTCATTTCATTATTGACAGCACTTCTTCTCTTGGACATTCATAGAAATGATGAGAGTTTTATACACTTCAGACAGAGCTGGTGAATACTATTCGCGATCTTTCGATACTTTGAAAGACTTTAAAAACATAAAGTCGGCTTGGGATGAAGTTTCAGCAAAATGAAGAATTATATCTTGAATGAAGAATTATACAAAAAACTAGATCGTTAACAGTCAGAAAAGGAAAAAACGATAAAAAACTCTGAGTTTTTTTTATCGTTTTAAGAGTTGTGAATAAAACAAATTATTTGCTTATTTTTCACTTATGTAAAACAGTATATTTTATATCGATTCAATTTGCGCCAGTTTTTGTAGGAACAAACCTGCGGCGTAAACCGAGGGCTACCTGTATTAATCGCTCGATTATCTCAGGTATTCGGCATGAATATTTGTATAGAACTTTATTAAGCCTTTAATCGCCAAGCCAATTATATTGATTTTTACCGTACGCCGTATAAACTTTAAATAAAAGGAAACGGCTAAACATATCGACATTCTAACAATCACATTGCCTTCAAAAGATGTCTCTGCATTAATTTTCATTTAAAAATATTATATTTATTCATAAATAAATTCGTAGTAGCGTTTGCCGTGGCGCTGGTGGTTAGACGATTTCGCGTGCCTGCACGCCGTGGAGTCTGAACGGTTAATATACTGATATTTTAACAGGATAAAATTTTTCATTGAAAATAAATAAATTCTTGTCTTAGGGACGTTTATTATTGAACCCAATACTGTCAGAAATGTAAAAATAGATCTTAGTTTTTGATATTACTTAAAATAATAAACAGATTTTACTAGGACGGCGAATAAACATTTTTTTCATCGAAAACAGCCAGTTTTGGACTTATTAAATAGAAATATGGTCGATCCTCCTATAGCGCCGAGATAGTGATCGCGGTATAGAAGCCGTCCTATAGAGAACCAGGCACTGTATTTTATGAATTGAACGAAATCAATATTTTATGGGCGTATCCGGCAACCACGAGCTACGCTCGTTGTAAATTTCGATTCGCAATATTTTTATCATTATTTTTTAAATCCAAAGTAATTCCTGTTTTCCTTCAACTCAAAAAAAAAATCATTGAAATATACTAAACAGATATTGAGAAATAATTATTTTACTGAAATACTATTTTTATTAAAAAATTAAATAGTCTCATAATTTTTTTATGAGATTTACTTTTTATATATTTATTCCAAAAGAGCATTGACCAGTGACTTAGAACGAAGCGCTATAGGAGGGACTGACGTACACGTTGCTCTATAGCAGGAAGCGCTATAGAAGGATTAACTGTAAAATACGTTATTACATTTTTAGCTGCATAAAAGTAAATAAATATGCACAATATATTAATTACAATTATTTTAGAGAATTTTCATCATCTGTTCTACTTATGTCCTGCGATTTTTCAGCAATTGCATTGAGAGGATGTGTTTTTCTATTAAAAATATGTAAACATACCCAGACTCTTATTTATAAATAACAGACAAATCATTCCTATTTTTTAGCAGAATTTTTCTGGTAGTTCTTTCAACTCCTTTAATGTATCTGTAACTAGTTCTTCTTTAATCTCATTGATATTTTGGTTCATCAATAATATTAGCTATCTCTTCTACCTCCTTATTTCTGTTATTTTGTAATTTTTCTAGATTTTTTTCAATATTTGCGAAATTCTGAGACTATAAATGAAAAATATGTATTATGTGTTGTGACATCCTTGACCGAAAAATGCTCTGAACTCATAAATTATCCCATAGCGCAGCATGTGATATATATATAGATATGCCAGGATACACAAGGACGTCTAGAAGTCAAACCACTTTTAATGGAATTTTTATAGTTCTTTTATCCATGGTCTGGAGCAATAAATAAAATATTTCGCGCAGGCTTTTAAGTGATTAAATATATCTAAAATCTCGGGCGCAATTGTCGGGGTGAACTGAAGCAGCTTCATGGACCTAAAAATGTAATAATTAGATGCATGCAAGCCTAACGAATATGGAAGGTTTAAATATAGCTTTAAAAGCTTTAATATGCTTGATTTTTACAGGAGATTCATAAAAATCGCAAATTCTTTTCGATTTTCCTAATATATAAATTTCAGACGACTATTGTGGATCATTAAGAATGGATGCTGAATGAATTCTCTTATCAGAATGATACGTCCTAAGGAATGTTATAATATCCATGTACTAATAATATAATATATCGCATTTTCATCGATCGAATCAACTCATCATCGCATTGACGATAGTATCGATACTTAGAATCTGCGATATCTCAACGTATAAATAATTCTATATACATACATTGAACAATATATTAAATTATATATAGGCGTATTTAACAATGAACATGAATAAATATCTAGTCTAAATCAAATATATATATATATATAAATTCCATTATAAATAATTAATATAATATAGATTTGGCACGCCATCACTAAGCTACGCAGGCATCGAAGCAGATTCCACTTATTTTTTTCAGATTTAGGGGGCCGTGACATGAAAGTATCAATGAATGAACGATCTCTGAGATGTTCACGATAATGATTACATATTTTTTTTAATATATATATAGCACTTGCATATTTTTTTATATATATATATTTATTTATTATCAAATGATAATAAGTATTGAAATAAAACGGATCGCCATGATTAAAAATATAGTTTTGAAACTCGGTCTGTGTCATTCTCGTTATATGCCTAATTCTTTTAACGATTAAGTATATAATATATTTTGTTTTAATATTTTTTTTTTATAATAATAATAAAAAAGATCTTTGCAATTGAGTCCCCACAACCAGTTTCATAAAATTCAGCGAGATAATAAAACCTAACAATATATAGGAAAATATATTGAAAAATTTATTACCCTGGTGAAAGATAGGCGAACATACACGAGTAATAATTTTAGACAAATATTTTCATTTTAATATTAAGATATTGAAACAATGACCTCATAGAAAAGCATATTATGCAATATTCGCTAGTGATAAGGGGAATGATTAATATATTGGATATGTTTCTGTATAACGTTTGTCTCAAAACATTTTCATAAGATACATATAATTATTTTTTAATATCAAGCATCAAAATAATATGTATATAATACAAATAATAATATAATCGTCTTGAAATAGATATAGATTTTTGTTTAAATATATGAAGAATATGTTTATATAAAAGATATGTAATAGATATGGATTTCAAAAAATTCTATATTTTATTAATACAATGATAACATATTCGAAGCGTAATAATATATTTTTTTAAATAAACAATTGATGTTATCATCGGATTGCTAATTTTCATTGCAAACTCGGACATGAATGTGATCAAATATTAATCTGTAGCAATTTTTATTAATGGTTTTTTTTTTACATATTTTTAAAAATGTATATAAAGTAAAAATCAGATTCGAAAAAAATCTCAAAGAATATCATATTTTTTTGTTATGATCAGGTTTGCTACATTCTCGTTTTTACATATTATATATATAAAAAAAAATTCAATACATATTTTTTTATTCCATCTCTCACATTCTCATTCCGAGTATATTATGGCAGTATGAAAATATTTCTATCCGACGTGATACGTACGAATTCATACGATATTTTTGTTTCATACACAAATTTCATTTTTCAGCAGCTTGGGAAACTAAGAGTTGACTTCGTGGCATACTTCCATATAATCCGGATTGTGTATTATGTCCTTGATCATGTCCTTCAGCATGGTGTAGCGCGGAAACATCGGATAAACTTTGGAGCTTACGTAATCAGTCTGAAAAACAATTACAAACAACGTGAAACATGTTCTTTCATCGTAATATAAATATTAGGAATATTTCATGTAAAATGCATTTGAGATTCATTTGTTTGAAATTTTTAAATACACGTTATCTGAAATAATACAGCAGACTCAAAATGGCGGATCGTAAATAACTCAATATGTGTCGACGGATAAGTTTTTGCTTTTATTAAATGAATAAGGTTTCTGTTAGTCTTAAGATAGAATAAAGTGTTGTTTCTAACCCATACCCTTTTCCACTCCGTGGGCCAGACGATTGGCCCTAAGATTTCTAGTAAACAACTTTTTATTTAATTTAAAAAAAATAATGTATTTTGTTAAATCGGATATCAGATTAAACCCTATAGATGCTTCTTTTTTATTTTCCTAATAAATAACTGTTAAAAGTGTAAAATCTATGAGTTTACTCCCTCATAGATTCCACTAAAAGTGGACAGAATGCAAAGGGTTAAAATATAAAATCAAAAATGCATATTCTTTATGTGGTACTTTAGGGATGATATAAGGAAATAGTATCATGATGTCAGCTAAAAAATAGGCATTGTTTAGGGTGATGGACTAATAATCGATCAGGCAGTTAAAAATTGGATTGTGAAACTTCATTCTGGAGATATGATCTTGAAATGAGTAGTAGCAGAAATGTTTAATACATCACAATCAATTTAGGTGTATGGATACTATAATACAATTCTTAGTAAAGGGAATATAAACAGTAGATAGCAATTGCTACAACTCTGCTCCTACCGAAAAAAATGAGCTTTTTTCACACAGATGATGAAAAATGGGTTATTTATGACAGTATCGTCCATAAATTGTGGATTAATCACCTCTTCCAGATCCTGAATGATCTGTTTTACCTTTCTACATTTATTTTAATCACCGGATTTTGTCCAAAAGACTAGTTCTACACTGTTATTGAAGAACTTTTTAAGAGAAAAACCTTAATTTTAACTGAATTAGGCTATCGATTTTTATTCCACCAAATTTTATGAAGAAGCCATTCATAAGCTGCCCGTTAAATGAGAGAAGATCATATATAATAGTTATGAACTTATTTATAACTTGACTTAATTTAATTTAAAGGAAATGAATCTACTAAAATATAAGCATATAAATACAGTAATAACGCGTGTTCCGATAACGCGAATTTCAAAATAAATCGCGGCAGTCCCTCTAATACCGCGAGCGCATTCTATTCATGCATAGCTCGACCGTGAACTCTATGCCGTTTGGCTGGGTGTGCCTGTGTGTTGATCTCGCTCACACATATCTATGTCCTCATGTGTGCGAGTGTTCGGCACATTTCTCACCATTCACGCCTGATGTAGACAATGAGCCACGGATGTCTATGTGTATGTCGGCGATCGCATGCATGGCAACCGAATATTTCATTCATCTAAGATTCATATTTTTTTTACATTGTTCTTAGTTATGGAAGATTTGTATTTTTTTGTGAAAATCCCGTAACTCTAAATTATGTATGTGATTCATTATCCCGATAACGCGTTGCTCCAATAACGCGGTCCCAACTTTCGCGTTATCGGGGGTATTACTGTATGCACAGTACGCTCTCTATTATCCGTGTGAGGATATTAAATAATTTAAAAAAAATAAGGATACTAAACAGGAGAATCTAGAGTTGGTAACCGAGCTGTTCACAGAAACATCTGTAAAACCAATATCATTAAAAAGAACAGAAATAAGACCTATGATCTACCTGTTGATTATTACCCAGAAAAAACCATAGATGGATAGATAAATATTTGAAGGTTGGTTCAAAACTATCAATAAATGAGTTTCAGAAGTGAGGGAGTTTTTTTTTTGATTAGATAATACTCATATATACCCTAATAATAGCATATATAAAATTGGAGACGGCCTTTTATTTGTATTTTTTTGCTAGTAAGATTAAGTTATTGCACTAAACCCTCCTATAGCGCTCTCTGCTATTTCGCGATTTTTCGATCAACGAGTTCGACAGTCCCTCTTATAATCATCATATTATAAATTGTCATTTAAAATATTTATTTCTTTCAATTTACAAAATAAAATTAAAAAGCCTTTTACCGCAAATTTTGTATGTGGACCTAGGCTTCTATAACGTGATTCTGATTCTTTTGTTATAGGAGGCCGACTGTATTTATTTAATGAGCCGACATTACTGTGCTGGCCTTCTAAAAACCCATGTGTAGCAAAGAAGACGACTTGATTAAATGCGACACAACCTTGATAGAAAAAAGTCAGAAATTTGACCGGATGTCCGAATATTTTTTTTATTCAAACAAGCGTGAAACAAGTGAAATGTCTGAGATATTGGTAAATTTTTAGTTTACAATATTTTATTTATAATGCTTTGAAAATCTCAACCAAGAGAGAAAGAAAATGGGGATGCAGCAAGTGAAGAAGTAGAAACTGTTGACACTTTATTGGTGTATATCGACCAATGGAGATTCAAATATATGATATATTAGCTCTTAGAAAAAATCTAAATGAAATTAGAAAATCGTTGAAAGATTCTTGAATAAACTCTCTAATTTATTTATTTATTTATTAATTTGACTACGATGGATGGATGGCATAGCGAAAAAAATCCAAAGCGCCATTCACCTATATAAAGATACGATAAAGATTCTAAAGATGCAAGGGGAACAAGTCTCTCACACTAATATTACCCCCAGTGTCAAACCATGACACTGATTAATTTAAATATTATTTCAGATGGATTGAAATTTATATTATTTATTCGCCAAACTATCGACATAACATGTGGAGAGTAATCGGTCTCTTTCACTTAGATACCCCCTCTCCAGAGTTATAAAGAATTCCTTGATTGTTAATGAATGTTCCATCGACTTGAGATGATAGCCCGAAGAAATGATATTATCAGCATTGCTAAAACAAATACCTTTAGTACACGGATAAGATTCCTCAAGCCTGAATACTTCTTCAATAAACGATAGAGATCATTAGTCATTTGTGTATTTTCTGCTTCGATCTGGGCAGTTGTCATATCTTAAATAAATCAAATAATTAATTATAAATCATTAGAAATAAATGCGACGTATATGATATTAAATACCACTTAGTCGTTCTATTCTTTCCCGTCTTTCTGCTGCTTCTTCGGCCAATTTGGTAGAAGTCTTGACACCTTCGCCCGATTTTTGGGTCTTTTCCATGATTGCGCAGGCGCGTAGAACGAATGCCGGCACAGTTTCTAGTTTTTCTTGTTTTGGGATGTCGACGAGTGTCCAATATTGAGTTTCCAGACGAATTACATCCTGAAAAGTATGCAAATTTTAATAAATAAACTCGGAAAATAATGCGTTTAATTAAATTTAACGAGAAAAAAATAAACACATACTGCTGTCCACTTTGAAAACAATATTATAACATGCAAATGAAGTAAGACGGGAAGCGAGAGCGAGGAAATCGACTTTAAATTTAATAAACAGCGAGGTCTGAAGTTGCGTGAAACAAAATGTTATACGCCCCTACCCGCGGGACTCGATTTCGAATTCATCCCCATCCTCTCGGAGTTGTTTTCCTGCGGCTTTTATTAATTTGAAAGTTGAGTCGTAAACATCAATTAACTCATGTCAGGATTAGAACGGAATTAGCACTCTTGCGCGAGTTTCGGCCCAATTTAAATTTGATAAGATCGATCGTACATAGAAATAATATGTGCGTGCGTAATCGTTGTGCGAACGAAGGTCTTCTCGGAATGTGCGAGCATATGGCTCGGATGAGTTTATTCTAGTTGCATTACCTTGATCATGAGTTTAAGAAGGTTGTAGCGTTGAAAGACATTCCTTTGGGCCTTGCTGTCTCCGTAACGAGCCATGAGGTTGACTAAAGACTTCTTAGCGGTGTCATAAGAGTCGTCGAGTCTTATTCTGACGGCACGAAGTCTTTCGTTGGTTTCGATCACCTCTTCTTTGCTCTGGCCACCTAAAAATAGACGCATAAAATATTATCAATTAAAATTGCTTGTTTGCTTTGATCCGAGTTTATGCAATTTCCCGTCGGTTACCCAGTTTTTCTTACGACTCTGCGGAAAATGCGGAAAGCATTTACATAAAATAAAAGAAGATCAAAGGAAATTTCTAAGCCGCAGAGACAGTATTTTTTTTTGCACAGCATCAAAGGGATTGCATTGATTAAATATGCCAAACCGCGGAGATATTTAAAAAACCAGGTATTATTTACATTAAAAAAATCTGTATCAGAATTAAACATGAGATCAGTCAATAAATTAAACGGAGCAATTTAATTCTGAATATTTGTAAATGTAAACATACAATTATAATATAATATATAATAATTATATTTCTGATTTTTTAAATTTAATTTTAAATACGACTAATTGGCCAAAAATAAATCAGTGATAATAAAATAGTATTATTAATTAAATATCGTTTATTTCACATTTTTAAAACTTCTTTTTTCATAGATGTCTTATATCTTGAGATTTATAGTTGAAATCATGGAATTTTTTTCTCATAATTAGCAAAGGTTGTGTAATGCCCACATGCATATTACCTGGTCAGCATCCACATAAATCTTTCATTAGACACAAACTTATTTTTTTTATAAAAATAATCGCTTTATGTTGAACGGTTCATATTTTTTTCTAAGATTAATCAATTGCATTCAATTTTGTGGGCTGTATATGTTTAAATGTATTTTTTGTTATGTTGAATACTTGTTCGTGACGTATTATGACATGGGTAGCCATGTTGGATGCTGATAATTGTTGGCTATAGAACGGTTTTCGCGTATTTAGGTGTATTTCTGGGACGCGCCGTCCATATTGTGCGGTGCACACAGGCGCCAGAAAATTTTGGGCGCCAAGAGGGAAAAATTTCAAAATATAAAATACTAATTTATTAAAATGAATTACATTTATTAAAATCGACATTAAATGATATATAAGTATAGGGGCGATAATTGAAGTTTCGCACACAGGTACCGGATACTGTCGGCGCGCTACTGGTGGATTTTATACTTGGAAGAGGGAATTTGCATATTTTTTTCTTTATAAATGGAATATTGCGTTTTACAAGTCCTCTTTGAAGTATTTACAGGTAGAATAAACGTTTCCAATAGAGGGGCGAAGATGTTAAAGATGCCGATTGCTTTCCAACTTTAGTATGTAAGAACTTAAGACTACGTAAAAAAATAAACAAGGACGTCAGACGTGTGGCAATATTAAATTTTGAGTCAAGTTCCAATGGAAGCTTCCTGAAGAGTCAAGACCGAAAAAATATGGTAAAATTAGATCGAAAGCCAAGATTTTAGTTAATACTTATTCGATTTCAATAGCATAATGTGCATTAGTTCTTATAATTAGGTTGAATGGTTGATAAGAAGAGCTACCCGGAAGTTCTACCACGTTTGGATGAAGCAATCTAAAGAACACGCTATGATTTGAGGTTAAACTTATAGAAATTATACATATAAACATGAAAGTAAAACTCTTTAATTGCCTACATTGTGGAAATAAATCAAGAATAGCCGAGGAAGCCAAATACCATACTCAAAATTGCGTTCCTGAAGTTCTTTGATCTTCAAAAAAAAGATTATTTCCGATGAAGATATACTTAATTTTGATAAATAAATTAAGATTTTAATTATTGTGGAAAATTTTAATGATCTGTGTTATAAACCGGCATAGTCCGTCCGTATCATTTCTGGGCTCTCGATATTCTCGAGTGCACCCCTATCCTTCTTACGTAAAGTGTGCCACAGAACACATTTTACGCGGGAAACGGTTCCCGCTAAAAGTCGGTGACATCATCGTCACGTGACTCTCAGGACCGGGTATAAATATGTCCTATTTTGGGTGCATCAATCACATTGACTCGCGCCGTCATGGCGGTCACATCTCCGTGATTTCTCTCGTACCGGAGATGGGATCCTCATCATCATCTCGTACCGGAGATACGTCTCCGGCATCTTCATCATCATCCCGTACCAGAGATACGTTTCTGGGATCTTTATCATCATCTCGTACCGGAGAAACGTCTCTGGGATCCTTATCATCGAACTGACGACACCTGTAATTCTCAATAAACATCATCAACAAACAAAGCGTGTCTCGATCTTCGAAGCGCGATCGTCAACTACCGGACGATCGAACGTTTTGGCACCAGCGGTCGTGTACCTTTTGATACGCGAGTTCGGGTGCCTTAACATTGGAGGCAGCGACGGGTTACCTTTTTGTTACTACTGTCGCGCCCCCTTAACAATCTGCGTTACATATCCATTGGTGACTCCTGCAATTTTTCAGCGATTGCATTAATGGGGTTTGTATTTCTTATAATTATATATTAATATGAGGAGGCGGCTCATAAATAAATCATTATTAATTATATTTGGGGGTGCTGCGGAAGATTAAAAATGAAAAAAAGTATATTTCGCGACGGCGCGGGACTGCTCCGAATCGCAGCGCAAACAGCGCTTATCAACGAGACCCTCCACCCCGCTGCCGTCCCGCATCCATCCAATACACGACCCTAGTAGCGATGACGAATAGCCATTGCTCTTACTCATAGTCACGTATATAATAATACAGTCAACCCTTGTATAACGTTTCCTGTACATCGTCAATTTAAATATTTCGTAAATCTATAATACATTACCGAGCGAAATAAAGGTCAATGCTATTTGGTTGGCAAGGAATTTTGTGAAAAGCAGCGATTTAGAGGAAACGCAATAGGAGGGCTGACTGTATATAAAAATATATTTTTCCTTAATTGCTTGGGGGTGCTGCAGCTCCGCAGTGTTTATGGACGAGACGTCCCTGTTAATATTTTCAGGTTCGATTGTATAGTTTTTGTCTTTTCTTTGTAAATTCCATAATAACAGGCAAAGACGAGGTGGCGTACCTTTAGAGATCTGTTGGTATCCGAGTCCTGTACATTCATTTTCTTTCAATTCCATTAGTAATTTGGGCAAAAGCTGACGTCATGATTTTCAGCATAATTTTTACTCTTTCCAAGAGTTCCTTTCTCTTGTAACTCGTTCTTCTTCAATCTCAATATGAGTGTTGGTTTGTGTGTTCATATACATCATTTTCCAAAAGTTTGAAACAAAAGTCTTGGCAAATTCCAGATTAATTTGTTTTCCAAACTGTACAATAATCTCTTTACTTCCTAATCCCTACCGTATTTTTCCGAAAATAAGACATCTCCCGAAAATAAGCCCAAGCGTGATTTTCAGGATTTTTAGTAATATAAGCCCTCACCCGAAAATAAGCCCTAGTTAAAATAATGTGAAAAATAAAATTCGTTAAAGAACATGTGGCGATTATTGCTAGTGCCACATTATTTACATTTTCTCACTTGCAACACCGATCGAGACATTCGAGCCATTGATTCAACAGCAAATAGATTTCTAGGAAAATCAGAACGGAATTCCAGATTTGATAATTTATTACGATGTTCCAGAAGAAGATGACTTGACTGTATTCGAATAAATTTAAATACCTTTATATTAGTACCTAAAATGTACCTTTAGTACCTAAAATGTACATATTATATGCACAAATTCCTATGTATGTTCCTACAAATAAATATGGAATGAAAATATATAAATCTACTTATTGTACTTGAAAAAATAAGCCCAAGCCCGTCTTATATTCAAGACAGTGTATTATATTCGGAAAAAGACGGTATTAAAATTCATATGTTTAATATAACGTAATAAGAGTTTGTTTGATATTCCATTCGTACATGATGGCGTTACGTTGACCATCTTTCTGTGATGCTTTTATTACATAATAGATATTGGAATATTTACAATATTTTTTAATGTCCGATCTTTCTCTGGGTGTCAAAATCAAAGTGAAACTCATAAACGCACGATTTTTTCTATTCGTCATGAGTGCTAATGGTAAGTCGAGAACTTATTTTTTTATGAAATTATTAATAAAATCGTGGTATAATAAATACATATTGCGTATAAATTTATAGGTTATGTGTTGACGTGTGGACATTTTGACAGGTATTGTTTTTTTTAATTCACGCATAACACTACGTTTTACAGGCATGCGGTTGCGATTTCGGGGGTGACTTTGCCCGGCCGAACACACGCTGTTTAAATTGTTGTGACATGAAATTTAGCTCATACCCCGGAAATGTAGGTCGCACAATATTCATTGTAGTCATTTCGTTGTGTTAATTACACGGCGTTATTTCTTAATTATATGTCGCCATCTTAATAATTCAAAGTTGGCGACTTCTAAAGGACACTTTGCTTTGTTGATGAGGGCGGGGTAACTTCACAAATTAAAATGTTGAAGATTTCCACCGAAAACAGAAATATAATGACAACGGCGAGCAATGTTAAAAAGTTGGGAATTTACGAGGTCGAGAAATTCGCGTGCCGAAATGAGAGGAAGGCAAGAATGGGGAGAGGGGGACTTAAGATTGATTGTAGCTGATGAAACGAGCGCGTTCAAGTTTGTTAATTTAATTTTGTTCAATTTATTGCTTAATGTTGATATCAGTGTGTCGAAAAGATAGAGTAGAGATGTATCACGAAAATGTATAACAATTCTATTTTTTTTTTTGGAAACAACGTGAGAATAAATTATATTGTACTTACTTGAGGTTCCTTCATCTTTTACGTCTTGGACGATTCGTCTCACACTCTGTGTGAATTTTCCCACAAGATTTGTGCTGGCTGAAATGAAATAACGAAAAAATCAATTAATCATCCGTATTTCACGTATAAATAAAATGCTGAAAATGATTAAATATATATATATAAAAAAATATATCGCAATAAAAAAATATTTCAGATTGCCGTGTCGACGTGTCGCATGAAAAAGAAATGATTTTTCAGAGCAATACCATGAATAATACATAAAGCACAATTTTTCACGCGTAAAATATTTTTTTCGAGTTTCAGATGAGCGTGTGAAGTCTGCTTGAATTGAATTCGAATCCGACCAGCTTGTTTTGAACCCTTGGCGGCTTTAGTGGACTAAAAAGGCTTAGAGGTCAAATCGCTGGACCCCTAAAACTGGCTTCCGAGGATTAGGCCTTCAAATCGAAACTGATATCTCAATTAAGTGAGTGGCTCCACTAGTTTGTTTAATCTCGCCATCGACACTTGCAAAAAACTATGAGAAGATTAACCTTCACGATCAATGTACTGTCAATGACTTAATATAATATTCGCAAAAAGGATTCATCATCAGGGGTCACATTTGTGTACAGATTTGGGGCGAGGCTGTATCATAGGAAATCCCGATCCGATGTCAGAAAAAAATACTAAATCATCCAGCGTGATGAATATGTTTCAAAGAATTGATGATAATAACAATAAGAACGTGATGTCAGCATGTGAATATTAATCTGAATTTATTTGTCATCACAAGCTTTATTTGAATATTCAACAATGCCATAATATTTTAATAATTAATACATATATACTAAAATTATTGTTTTCATGAATATTATCTCGGATTTATAGTCAATCATATCACGAATCAAACTGTCGATTTGAATGACAGAAACATTGATTTATCTGCTATTTGACATGAATTTATGTATTGCATTTGAATATGATAATTTAACCCGATGGCTGAAAATTTAAATGAAACCCTCATCGTTATTTTTTCATATAACAGTAATTAAAAATATATTTTAAAATTCAATCATAAGAGATTTAGTGAAAATTCTTAGGGTAAAAAAATAAAAATCTTACAGGTATTATAAATTGATTATAAACTCATTATTTTTATTAGATTAGGTTTTATAATTACTCTCCGAATTTTTTTATTAAAAACTGAAGATTTATGTCAGGATTCATTAAATCAAGTTTATCGTGGCAACAAAAAAAATATTAAACTTTTTACGTTGAAACTCATCTTAAGCACGATTGAACTATAAAACTATAGTATATATTATATACATATTAATATAAGCTGTGCTTTGAGCTTATTTTTAAAGTAAAAATAAAAATCTAATTTCGTTTAGTTTGCTTATAAACCCAAGTCACGCTCACCTGCATATGCATCGTGTTCAAAGGGTTAAATCTTTCGGAAAAGCATTTTACACAACAGAAAAATCAATTTATATGTAACGTTCCACGATTTATTTTATTTCATAACACAAATATTTAGGTTAGGTCCTTTCCTACTTATTCTATTGCTTTTGTTACAAGATTTCCTTATATTCATCTGTAAAATCATTTTTATTTATTTACTAATACTAAGTATACACAGTAGATTGATTTGGTAAATATTGAAAGTCAAACATAAATTAATCAAAATATGCATTTCAATAATGGAAGTTAACAGCCGACTGAGTTAAGTTAGTAGATAGGTGTTTGATAAAAACTATGACTTCAGGAAATCCTTTATAACATTGGCCAGGGGGTATAGAATTGAAATATGAAATACATAACATAAATTGTAATCCAACTGAAATAATAAATAAAAATTGACCAGTGTCGTGGTTTGACACTGGGGGGAATATAAGTGTATGAGCCTCTACCCTTGCATCTTTTAGAATTTTAATCGGATCTTTAAATGGTTGAATGGCGCTATGGAAACTTTCTCTTGAGCCATCCATCCATCGTAGTCAAATAAATAAATAAAGGGAGTACTTGACTGTCATATATTTTTATTGCTTTATTTGCCTTCAATTTTTATATAGAATTTGACCTTTACACAATTTTGATAATCGCTTTAAAACTCTCATTTACAGAGGAGGTGGATATTCTCATTTAATACCCAACGGACAAACGATTTCCTTGAATGAAGTTTCCTTGAGTTAAATCCAAGATAATTTGTTTCGAATAGTTTTAATTGCTATGAATACTTTTTTCCCTTCTCCATTTTGTCCGATCTGCTGCCAATGTCGCTCCATTTTCCGGTAAGTTTTAATGATGTAGGATCCCGTTGTACACAGTTCAACCACCTCAGCCTTGGTCTTCCTTTCCTCCGGGGATAGGAAGGCTTGTTAACCATGAGCCTTTTCGGCGACTGACTGTCTCGCATTAACACGTGACCGGCCCACCGGAGTCTGGCCACTCTGACGACAGCTGTGATCTGTATATCCTTGTATAGTCGGTACAGCTCCTCGTTGCCTCGGATACGCCATTCCTGGCTCTAAATAACCGTCATCAGATTCTTTCTTCTCCTGGATATCCAGTTGTCCCTCATCTTGATTTGTCAGAGCCCAACATACAGAGCCCAGTCATGTAGAGCTTGACTTTAGTCTTCATCTTGATCGTAGATGCTGTTGAAGTCCAAAGTAGCACCGATTTGCCAGGATGGTTTTTCTTCGTACTTCCAAATTGGTTTCATTGTTATTTGTAATAAGCGAGCTGAGATGTTTGAATTCCTGGATGGCTTCGACGCTATACTCTTCAACTCAGGGGTTCAACGATTCGTCTCTCTTATCTTTATAAGGTTACAAATCGATTTAGTGTTTAGTCGAAAGCTTTTTTTTATTATATGAAATAATTATTTTATTCCCGCAAATCAACAACAAAAAACGTTATGAAAGAGAGTTTTCTCTTCTATTCTATTTTGTGAAGCGAAAAATGACATTTTTTTATGGCGTTACTTTAAAACCAATTTTCCGCCATTGAGTTAACACGACGCGTTTGGTATCGTTTTAAAGCTCTGTTAGAAATTATTATTTTTTATTTTTTAGCCCATAGTAATAGTAACACAATGCTTTAAAATTGAAAAGTCACAATTTCCGTATTTTATGTTGTTTTTATTTTTTAATATATTGAAATCTATTGACTATCTGCGATATTTATGGAAGGGAGTAAATAATTCCTAATTTGCTAAAACAAATCAGTTTTAGGAAACAATCAAATAATAAATATGTGGAAAACCAAACGTAGCAAGAATTAAATAAAAGATCTTGATTTAGAAGTTGCAACATCTACCATATTGTAACATGGGAGTCTCTCAGGATTCAAAATGGATATAACGGAGGACACAACGAGACACAAATTCATAGAGACACAGCATCTTTATTCATCGGAAACAATACAGTGGACGAATCAGCCTAGCCGACCCGAGGATTACAGTATTAGTTATTAGACGATTATCACATCGAAGAGGAGGCACAACAAATATATAAATGATAGCAGCGCACTAACAAAGTGCGCTGCATTCTATCAGGAAAGGTTATCGCCTTCTTACATGGCTGACCGTTTCAAAACTGATCTCTCAAACTCTAGGCCATCTATATATAAACTGAGGGTTTCGTTGGGGAAACAATGCTTGCCTCTGTTTTGATCCATGACACGTGTTAGTTAGGTCACTGTACTCGATAGATCTCAAACTATGGGGCCTTGCTCCTGTTGTATGAACCAGTGCCTAATTTTGATGCGTAGTATAGCAAACACTTTAAAGCCGGGATCCTTCTAGAACTATATTCGGGTTAATGTCTCCATAAACTGAATAAGTCGTCACCCATGATCTCATCGCATTAGCTCACTTCCGAATCGCTCTACATATTTCATAGACCAAGCAAACCGATTTTACAGCTTTACTCCGACGTTATACTATGTATTATATCTTTGGATTATCGCCTTATCAAGTCTATGAAACATTTGGTATGCAATAAAAAAATCTTTCGGGAATTTTACGAAAGAGGTATTTAAAAGCTTTGAGGAAGATTATAGATAACAAATTATATAATATTGTACAGTTTTTCTTTCCGCTTTACTTAATATATCAGTGCTAAGCATTAGCATTATTTTGTTAAGGGTTTAATTTTCTAAGATCCATTGGCGAAAATTCATCCCTAACAGTAATCTAAATAATTTTGCATATTGATAAAACGAGCTCGTACCTAAAACTTGGCCGTATAATAATAGAATAAATTCATTTACATTATCAGTGTGTGTTATAATAGAATAAATTGGCGTTATCAGAATATTATGCATTCATGGCGTTGGAGTCCCAGCCCGTGGCAATGTTCAGGAGTAAATATGACGTTCATAACTTGGCTGGCCGATCCGGCTGCTGGGTTCTGAGCTGGCCTCGGCTCCATTCAGTTCGGCAATAATTGTTTCAATGACTCTAATCACCGCGCACAATCGCGTATAATGGAACTGAAACAAAGGGAAGCATTGTATTAATTAATAATTGACGAAACAATACGGGATTTCGGGTTTTAAATTCGGGGATAAGGCCGCGGTGGGCAATTTCGCAGGATTGGACTTTTGTTGGAGCCACACTCGGCGTTTTTCCGTATTATTTATTGGCTTTGTTTTCAAGAATCCGGATTAAAAATAGAAGTCGGCTCTTCAAGAGTAGTAGCTGCGGGCCGGAGTACATCGAGGAGTGTGCCAGCTCTCGGTTGAAGCGCCCTTCCAGTAATATGAGAAGCACTTGTCCACCGTTTTGCGGAAATGAAATGTAAACCGCTTTTGTGTTGTGGATTCGTGAATAAGAATTTGCATTACAGACGTCATTAAAGACTCGAAGAATGATTTCGGATTAAATTTCAAGCTGGAAATCCAAAACAATGCGCATACGGATTAACTATGATCGAAAAGAATACGCATTGTTCATGAATTAAAGAATTTATCCTAGAAATATTATTAAGAGAAATTTAATTCAAGGATCAAATCATATTATCACGTCATCACCGGTTTTCCTGATAATATTTAATAAAATTGACTCAAGTTAATATAAACATATTATTTTTTCTCTTGCCAACTGTCTTTAATCGACAAAAATATGTGAAAAAATAGTTCAGTTCATAAATTCATTATTAAATCACGTAAAAAGCAGTGGCGTACGGTGGTATTGATTTTGGGTGTGCTGAATGTCGATAAAAGAATAGAATTATTATATAAATAATAATAAAATACATTAAAAACAAAACGTAATTTTTTGTTATATTTTTTTTCCACATTCAGCACACCCAACATCAAATTCACCGTACGCCACTGGTAAAAAGATAATCGAGTGTATTTAATATTAAAATAAAACGATCATTAATCATAAAGTGATTTTAATTACACAACAATAAAATTAGTTTCAACAAACAAATTAAGCATTTTTTAGATTTTTTAGTCAAATATATTCTAAACCAGTATTCTTCATAGAGTGGTCTGTAGACCAATAGCGAACTGAAAAAAAAATCAGTTGATCCGCGGAAGCTTTTCTAATATTTTTATACTTTGGGTTTAAAAATGAACTGTATAGTCGGATTTAAGAGGAGGATCTAAAAAAGATCGATCCGTCACGGTGGTTCGAAATAACCGCGTCGTCCGAAGGGGGTCTATTTATAATGGAAAATAGACTCCAAGCATAGATTATTCTAAGAATAAAAAATATTATTCATGATATGCTTCATAATTTGATCGATATTATGGATTTTTCTACTAATCGATATGACGCAGTTTGTTATTCGCAAGGTTTCATTCGCACTCGGCACATCGTACTAGATGCGAGCGAGAAAACACATCGCGTCCGCGGTTAGAAAAGCGAATATTGTTGTTTTTTTTCGTAATTGCGGACAATCTATGATTATTTATAATATTTATTCTTTAGACGTTTTTAGACAAATACAAAATATTTGTGATATGTAGGACTTATATTAAAAGTGTTATTCAAGAAAAATGTGCACGGCTAGGTTAAGGGCGTTAGCTGAAATGATTTAACATCATTTCTCTAAAAATGAGACACATGAGATTTTTGTAAGATAAAATCATGAGAAAGCAATTATTCTTAATTTTGAATATCGCTGGATGAAAAAAAGAGTTATGAGCTAATTTAATATTTTTTTCGATATCCTATTTACTTGAAAATAGTTTTATTTTGCTTTGAGCTCTAATTTGGACTGATCTACAAAATATTTCTAGTAGGTTTATTTATTCTTAGGTATTAAAACGTTGAAAACACTGCTTTTATTATTTAAGTATGTTTTTATCTACATTGAATCATCTAACCGGAATCGATATATTATATTTGATGTCACATCCTTTTTCATATTATAGAAGAGCACGTAATCTCAGGGAAAAATATATATGGTAAATCTTGTAATCTCTAATACTACAAAGCGTAGTCATTCATTTTTCTGAGAAGCTCAGAAAACCGATCAATAATTACTAAGATATCGAATATTTCAGATATCATCTTTTATATTATTCAAATAATAACACAGTGCATTCCGCGGTGTAATTATACGTGCATTATAATTGCAACAATCATTAGACTAAGCATAGGATTATCACATGTAGGTCGTCACTTGTGCTCCTAATTACTAGGTTGACTGCTGTAGTCTCTAATCATCGCCCATATCCGACAGTGCAATCGCATAAAAAATATTTTTATACCCCGTTTCAGATGACAAGAATAATTTTACATAGAAAATAATTTGATCTATGCAAATATACATGAATATGAAACAATTGGCTAGTTAGATCATTGTATAATATATACGAATTAATGTGAATGGAAGCGAAATTAAATGCAAATTGCATACAATATGATAAAGCTCCGACGGTTTACTCGGGGGGATCTTTCAGAGCAATCTTCCCAGAAGCTTTTCACGCTTTGGAAAGTCTGTTTTATCAGCATGAAAATTGGATGACTAAGCTTAGAATGCCTTTTGAACGTTACATGCGCGGAATGCATCAGAGTCGTATGAGCTACGGACTCTTCGTCTAAATATGACGTGTGCATATGCAAGCGAGAACAAAATGGCGTATTTGAATACTGGCATAGTTTAGAAACTTAGATTAAATTCGACGTTATTAGACGCCGTAGCAGTATTCGCAGCTACCATCCATCACTATCACTGTTCTGTTTTTAAACGAGCGTTCGCGATAATCGCGCAGAGTTTCACGCAACACCGAACAAACTACAATATGAATTATGATTTATTTCAATTTTCCGCATCGCCAATTCGCCACAATGGCCGTACCGAATTCTGCGGATCGTAATTATATAAAATTGGGTTGTGGCTAGTCGCCTATAAAGTTTTCCATCAAGTTTCCAGCGGTTCCATTAGACGTTGCCTATATTTTTTTATGGGAAGGAGCTCCGCTCCAACTTGATGCCGGAAAATTCGATCTTAATTTATCTTGTTGATAGTACGAACGCCGTTAAATAAATGGTAATACATACGTATGTATTTTAACGTAAGCTTAGAGTAATTTAAACTAATCTCTTTTGTATGTTTGCGAATGGTGTGATCCATTAACGCAATGATTATATTTAATGTTCCATGATTTGATAGAAAAACTAGGGTAATTATTAAATTTTTGAAGCGTTGGTTGCTAATAGAGTTAAAAAACACTGTAATAAAGCAACGAATGAAGTTTATTAACTCCTCATCCGCCAACATTGCATCAAAGATCCCCCAATTGTTTGAATAAATTATATTATATTCATCTTTACGTAGTAATCGACGATCATTTTGATATTTAAAGATTGAAAATAGCTGATTCCATAGTGAACATCCGCTAGATTTATCGAAATAACATTAGGAACACGCAAACGACGAAGGATCGTTGCAACAATAACATGAAAATATTGAATTTATTCGATGACGTTTATTGGTGTAAATTTCAACACTTTCGGTGAGCAGTCTGGCCACGCCTCCGTCTAAGATCCCCCAACTGTTTGAATATATTATATTATATTCATCTTTACATAGTAATCGACGATCATTTTGATATTTAAAGATTGAAAATAGCTGATTCCATAGTGAACATCCGCTAGATTTATCGAAATACATTAGGAACACGCAAACGACGAAGGATCGTTGTGACAATTAAATAAAATATTGAATTTATTCGATGACGTTTATTGGTGTAAATTTCATCATTTTCGGTGAGCAGTCTGGCCACGCCTCCGTCTAAGATCTAGCGTTTATATTCATCTTAACATAGTAATCGACGAGCATTTTGATATTTAATGATTGAGAATCGCTGATTCCATAGTGAACATCCGCTAGATATATCGGAATAGCATTAGGAGCATGTAAACGACGAAGGATCGTTGCAACAATAACATGAAAATGGTGCAATCCGATGAAAAGTTTATTGGTGTGAAATTTCAACACTTTCGGTTGAGCAGTCTGTGCATATCAGTCTAAAGATCGAACTGTTTGAATATATTATTTTATGATCATCTTTATAATGTCGACGACATTTTTTGATATTTAATGATTGAGAATCGCTGATTCCATGAGTAGAATCCATGGAATATATCAACGGAATAGCATTAGAATGTAAACGGCAGAAGGATCGTTCGCCCGGCGAACATGAAAATATTGATTTTATCCGATGAGATTTATTGGTGTAAATTTCAACACTTTCGGTGAGCAGTCTGGCCACGCCTCCGTCTAAAATCCCCCAACTGTTTGAATGTATTATTTTATATTCATCTTAACATAGTAATCGACGAGCATTTTGATATTTAATGATTGAGAATCGCTGATTCCATAGTGAACATCCGCTAGATATATCGGAATAGCATTAGGAGCATGTAAACGACGAAGGATCGTTGCAACAATAACATGAAAATATTGATTTTATCCGATGAGATTTATTGGTGTAAATTTCAACACTTTCGGTGAGCAGTCTGGCCACGCCTTTCGTCTGCGTTCCATTTCAACTGTTTCGGGCCTGCTCGTTATTATTTTATATTCATCTTTACATAGTAATCGACGAGCATTTTGATATTTAATGATTGAGAATCGCTGATTCATAGTGAACATCCGCTAGATATATCGGAATAACATTAGGAGCACGCGAACGACGAAGGATCGTTGCAACAATAACAATGAAAAATTGATTTTATATTAAGATATTTATTAACGTAAAAATTCAATACTTTCTGGTGAAACATTAACCCACGCCGTCTAAGATCCCCAACTGTTTGAATAACTGTTGTATATTCGGCTAACATAATCGACGTACGATATTTGTGATTGAATGGCGGTTCTTTAGTGATCACGCTAAGATATATCGGAATAACATTAGGAGCACGTGAACGACGAAGGATCGTTGCAACAATAACATGAAAATATTGATTTTATCCGATGAGATTTATTGGTGTAAATTTCAACACTTTCGGTGAGCAGTCTGGCCACGCCTCCGTCTAAGATCCCCAACCTGTTTGAATATATTATATTATATTCATCTTTACGTAGTAATCGACGATCATTTTGATATTTAATGATCTAAAATCGCTGATTCCATAGTGAGCATCCGCTAGATATATCGGAATAGCATTAAGAGCATATATTTTTCTATAAGATTGTTCTAGAAATATTTTTGCACCTGATATTGATACTGAATGATGCCGAATGACGTGACCCATTTAATGATTTATAATCGTATCAAGTCGCATACCCATTAAGTGTGCGACAATGATAACAATTGGAAACACCTTGAGGGTAGGTCACGTTTTTTTAGCTCTATTCATAAATGGAAATCTTAATGGCGTATACAAAACCTGACGATATCCATTGCGTCATCTGATTACTACGAATATTGAAATATATCGGGATTTTCGATAAAAAGCATCGTGACCAGGAAACGGAACAAGATCATCACGAATTCTCATTGATAAAAATCTCGGTTTGGACCAATGCATCTATCTATACTAATTGCTAATTATAATTTATTAATCACATATACCGAGTTCCACAACATCGATTATTTAAGCTCATTAGTCGGATTTTCCACTAAATGATATTCGAATTTTTCCGCTGGTATCGTTAAGCCGGTTTATCTCCGGCTTTGGTGACACACGTGTAGCCGAAATGTGTATTCTGAATGTCTGGCAAACTGTTGTTTCAGAATTAGTACAATCCTGTTATTATTTAGTCGCGTTTAGTTATAGCCGACAACGTGTGCCGGGCACACAACAAAGCCCCGAAAGCGGGACGCTGAACTTTCGCAAACCGCACAGGGCGTCGGCAAATTAGCAATTAAACAATATGGGCGTAAAGATGGAAATTAAACTAAAACACGATATAGCTTTTGTTGTCGGCAAATAAAGACAATGTGGCCCGTGGGCTAATTCCGGAAAATCCAAACAGTTTTGGGAAAACAACCGCTGCCAGGTGAGTGACGACATTCGTTTAAAATTTCAAAGGGTCCGTTGGTTTCGAATTGCCACGTAGCTGAAGACATATATGTATTATTAATAATATATTTATTTAAATATATACATATATATGAGTCGAAATTAAATAAACGCCTTTAAACGATCATTGATTATTTATCTGAATGGGATTATGAATAATGTGAAAATACCCTCAATGTTAGGAAAATATCCTTCATATCCAAATACAATGAATGTTTTTGTCAAGATCGGCCCTGGGGATTGTTAATGGGTTTTTTCATGTCTTCCTCAATGATTTTTCATTATTACAATATTATGAATAATTCTCTGTATATTTGATGCAGGATGAGTTCAAATTCAACCACGACCCAGAAGATTCGAGCGCTACAGATCGTGCAGCAGTCATATGTACTTAGAAGTCATTCTATAATGCTTAATATATCTGACCACTATTGATTGATTGACCCCATCAGCTTCAATTATGACAGTTATTTTTTTTTCAATTAATTAATTTCCGGCTTGGAATTTCCAAAGTATCGTTGACTGTTATAAATATGGATAGCATAATTATTTTTGATGCATAAAAATAATATTTATATTATAGATTTCCTTTCATTATCTTTAATAAACATTTTTACCATATTCTTGACATATAACATTTTTTATGAATTCAATATTTAATATCACTAATTTCAAAGGAATTGATCTATACTAGCTGTTCTCAACCTTTTTCCTACATAGACATTTTAATATTCATATTTATATGGACTTCATTACTTACAGAAGTAAACAAAAATGCTAAATATTAGAAATATAAAAAAAAATCTGACCTTGAAGAGATATTGGGAAAATGCGACAATATATAATATAATTTATTAAAAGTATGCCTCTTATGCCTTTTTTACAAGAAGGAGTGTATTTAAAAATTGCCGACTTTTGTCGGAAATTATTTAATACATACTGCAAAAGAATGAATATCATTTAAGAACGTATTTATTTATTACATTGTTATAATCTTTTACTTTTCAAATATTTTCTTATCGGTAGGATACTTATTTTTTTTTTTTTATTACTAGTTTTATTTTTGATGAATTAATTCATACTGATGTCAAATAGTAATTGTTCTCTTTTATTTATGACGTTCCTCAACATTCGAAACTTTAAAAAGAGCTCTTGTGGATAATAAAAAATATGGCTTATCCCAGTGACCCAACGGCTAATGACCATGAAATTTCACCCACAAGCTTTCTACTAGACATATTCAGAATACAACATTCAAAAGACCATATTCAAACCATGTTTAATAAAAAATTCGATTCGGGCCGTTTCTAAAAAGATTGATTACTCCTGCTCTAAGGTATAATCATTGTTTTGCATTAACTATCCAGTAAATGTTAAATATCTTTATATTGTGACCTGAAGGATCTTTACAACACTGTTTCAATCTAATAAGGAAAAATGATTGAAAATGATTTTTAACACTTTATGAGCCGTTCACGCCTTTTGGCGTGAGAGCCCTACCCCAACTTGGCATTTTTTTTCTGATGACGATGCACAATGTAATTCTACTATTTGACCACAGATGGATACATGTGCATGTTAGCTTGAATTATCATCACATGAAACCATGCGGTCCCCAGGCTAGGTTTGATGTAAAACCTTGCGGCTCATAAAGTGTTAATAAAGTCCACGATGGCATTTAAGGAATCATATAGGCAAAAAAGGCTTACAATTTTCTTATAACTTCATATTTTATAGAAATAAGAATGTTAATATTAAATACAATACGTTAGTCAGATGAAAATGTGAATCTGGACAAAATACATCATGGATCAGAATGGATGGAATAATAAAAAAAACAGTGTTCTTGCTTCTAGGTAACAATAAGCTTTTTGATTTTCATTACGTTAACCGCAGCTGAGATAAGTTAGTTCTCGAATAGGTTAACTTTTCGGCGAAATCTATGAATTTTTGATATTCGTTATGAATTCAGGGAGATACATAATCTTCCCATCTTCAATTAAATAAATAAAATATTTAGAAAATTATATGTAAAAAGAGATAAAATGCCATTTGAGGATGATAGTATTATTTGTTTTTTATTTCACGCCATAATTTAACCAAACTTTAAATATTATTAGCACACTTGAAAACACATAATAATAACACACAATAAAACGGTCCATCAAGGCTTAAATCCTGACATGCGTCTTGTCGCAGAGAGCGCTCTCCTTATTCGAAAAACTTTATTTCATACAATTTCCGGTCATAAATGAGTTGATTTGGGGAATTATTCGCTGAAAAACATAATTATTTATTTATTATTTTTTATTTATTTATTATTTATTGTCTACGATGAATGAATGGCATGACAGAAAGAATCCAAATCGCCATTCATCCATATAAAGATTTTTCGATAAACATTTTATACATATTTTTTTATTTATATATTATATTAAACACTGTAAAGATACTAATTAATATTCTCAAGTGTCAACCACGACACAGGTTAATTATTGTTAATTGCTTCTATATATTCTCGTGCTGATTGAAATAATACTATTGAGCCTTTATAAATATTTATTCAAGGGATAGGTGGCATTAAATTAATTAATTCCAACGCGCCAAACTACCCACATAAATTATGATTAAAATGCTTTAATACTTAGCATTTAAATAATTAATAATGTAAATAGTAAACATTTTTATCAGTGTTCATATTAATCATTTTTGATTATTGAACATTCTTGTTTTATAAATAACGATAAAAAATTGCGGTTTATTACAAATTTTAGGTTATTCAATTAGTAAACAAATAAAAACCTAAAACTGATTATATCCTGCTCTATAAATATACACTTGTTTACTAACTCACTGAATGATTAAAATTGAGGTTTAATATTATTTTAATTAGATTCAGTTATCAATTATCTGTAAACCTAATTAATTTTGCGGCCTAAGCCGCAAAAGTTTTAATCAAATATCAAATGGCTACATTTCTCACTTATTTTAATAAATTTAAATATTTTTTGCGGCACACTTAATACTTTCTTAGGCACACAAATGTACCATTAGATGAATTTCACTGTAGCAAGAATAGAAAAATCGTTTTTTAAAGGCACACAATTTTTTTAATTTTAATTAATGAAATAAATAAAAGTTTTATGTTGGAAAGTAAAATAATATATTCATTGCAAAAAGGGAGAGCAAGCTGCCGGTGAAATTCAGAATACGTTTGCGTATTTGTTCTTTATATGAATCCAGCAACGTTGATATGAAAAATACCTGTATATAATACAGGTGTATTATATGAGGCGAAGACGGAATAAAACATTAATAGGTAACATGATGAATATACCCTCTGAGAGACGAAGTTTCGATGTTTATCATATTCGTGATCATACGAAAATCATGACTCATGCCAAACGTTATTGGCTCGAACGGACGAGACACAAGTCAAAGGTTAAATCTGCATTTGCGCACTTGGGAATTCCTGACAAGAATAAAAATTCTAGAATTTTCTTTATTTATCATTCGATATCTAATAATAAATACTAAATATTATATGTTTTGTTTTATCTGATAGAGGGTTTCCCAAACTATGTTCCGTGGAACACAAGTTTTCCGCAACTTACTACTAGCATAAATAAAGAGTTTACACCGAATATGCATTGCAATCGGATGAATCTACGGATGTCGTATGACTAGTTGTACTATTAGTATTTATCCAGTACACATATTATGAAAGTATTGAAGAAAATTTACTCATGTGCATATATTTACATGGACAATCTACATGAGAAGATATATTCAACAGTATTAATGATTACATTATAAATCAAGAGATAGGTTGGGAGAAGTATATCGATATTTGTACATATAGTGTTCGAGTAATGGTAGGAAAGAGGTAAGAACTGATTTAAAAAAATCATGGAAAAGCTGTGAAAATGATAAACTATATAAAATCAAGACAACTTCAATACAGATTATATAAAATTTTGTTCCTTGAAATGAGGTATTGGTG
Source organism: Philopotamus ludificatus (assembly GCA_022495035.1). Classification (NCBI taxonomy): domain Eukaryota; kingdom Metazoa; phylum Arthropoda; class Insecta; order Trichoptera; family Philopotamidae; genus Philopotamus; species Philopotamus ludificatus. Next base: position 119,653 of record JAGXCT010033952.1, read on the forward strand.
TTCTTGAAGGCACAAAATAATTCAGGACAACATTTTGTTGTTTTAATAATTCCTCCATGGTTGAAAAAACTTACATACATGGCAGATATTTTTGCCAAGTGCAATAAAGTTAACTTATCATTACAAGGAAAAAGTATTACAAATTTTAATACAAGAGATAAAACCAAATCTTTGGATAAAACATCATCTTTATTATTTTCCTGTCTTACATGAATGTTTAAATGAGTTTAATTATAAACTAGATGAAGTTTATAAAGTATTTTTAGTATATCTAATTAGCATGAATCTTTTGCAATTTTCCAAAAACTAGTAAGGACGATTTCTCGATTCGTAATTTATTATCCGTGACATCTTAACCAGTAGGCTTAAGGGTAAGTGACTAATTAAATAAATTACGAGTTCTAGTGTTTTTGTTTTTGTTTGAGTAAATGCGTATTTTTCTTATTTCTTTCGGCGAGATCTTGAAATGTCTAGAAGATTCTCGTCCTCAGCCAGTCTTATTATTGATACCTTTAACCGCACTCTACACATAATAGTCAGAAGAATCACAGACAGGCGAACATGGAGGCCCATGATTTTTCTAATCTTTCTGCGGTAACTTGATTAATTCAAGGCTTAACTACAATCCCCAAAATATTTTATACATATATATAGATCATTCTCACACTTCCAGATTTGAGTTTCGGCACATTAGGAGTAATATAATTACTCTTCATCTTCTGTTCGGATCGATTTTGTATCTTCAAAGCAGTGGTCCATGGTCGCCATATCAAAGTTTGATTCCTTCAATTGCTTCCTAATTATCTGAATTGTTTTTAATAACCTCTTCAATGTGTCTACGACGTAGTTTATCGTCACTCCGTCGTTGATGAAGTAGATTATTTACTTCTTTCTCCACTACACATACTACTTAAATTCGTCTAATTTAATAATATTTAGCTCTACAATCTAAATTTCGTTTTTAACATCAATTTTATTGTATGCGGATGCGAATTATGCGATAATTGTTTAATGTTAACTAAGTTTCTGGGTTGATGATATACAGTGGAACCTCTCTTAACGAGCACCTCGCATAGCGAGTAACTCGCATAACGAGCAAAAAAAAAGTGAAAAAATTGCTCCCTTAACGAGCGACATTTCGCATAACGAGTGACGCAGAAAGGGAAAGTCACAAACGTATGACGCACACTTGTGTGTGTTGGATCGTATTTCACAGCTAGAAGTTATGAAGGAGAGTTTGGAGGAAGAGGAAGTAGCGGAGATATAATCTTCTGACGCAATAAGAGAAATGCTGAAAGCATGGGAAACTGTTTCATCGTACATTGAGAAGAATCATCCTTATAAGGAGGTGGCTATGCGTGCTACAAACATATTCAATGATAACGCTTTGTCACATTTTCACCAAATTTTAAAGAGTCGGCTAAACCAAATGACTCTAGACAGCTTTCTAGTAAAAAAGAATTAATTATTTGTCATAAATTAATAAATAATAAGCTAGTTTCGATTTTTAAAAATGTTTTTATCCAGATTGTTACAATCTTTAACAATTTATAAGCATGTAATTTTATTTGAATACACGTTAAAAAAAAATATTTTGCATGGAACGCATTATCGTGTTTTATATTGATTTATATGAGAAAATTAGTTTCGCTTTACGAGTGTTTCACACAACGAGTAAGATTCTGGAACGAATTATGCTTGTTATGAGAGGTTCCACTATATTTTGAAAATAGCTTCAATACCTTTTTGGGATATTAAAATAGTAATCAACATCTCATGTGTCCTTCGCCAGTTTGGTTGTTCATCCATATTATAATTGATAATAAATTAAAATTTATCAGACATAATAAATAAATAATAAGCAATGATATCTTAACGTTTACCCACTCCGTGGGCCAGACGTATTGGCCCAAAGGATTTCTTAGCAAACAACCTAAACTATTTTTTTTATTTAATTTAAAAAAATGTGATCGGATATCTAATCAAACCCTATAGATGCTTTTTATTCATTTTCCAAAGAATATTTCTTTAAATACATTTAATGAGAGTAACTCATTCGGGAGGGTTAAAAAAGATTTTTTCTGTAGTTTAGGTAATATTAATATCTATAAAATTCTGATACATATCAAATACACAAAAGATCAAAATGATAATAAATTTTCTCTCCCCTTTTCGCTGAAAACACGTATAATTTATATGGAGTTTTACGAAAATATTAAATAGAAAGAGTGTTAAAATAAAAGATTTTCAGAATACCTAGATAACTTGAAAAGAGTACTTTTGCAATATTTTCCGAAAACTAGTAAGGACGATTCCTGGGTTCATAATTTATTTTCCGTATCAGCATAACCAATAGGCTTAAGTGACTATGAAAATCTAATTGATTTAGCTAGTGACTGACCTGAAACGAAAATACAAAGATCAGCCGTTAAATGATTTCTGGGCGAGTTTGTCAGAAGAGTATCCAAATTTTTTAAAACAGCCATTATTGTTTGATTGTAATTTTCTACAACCTAATTAATTTTTTTTATTTTTGATTTTTATATTATTCTGCAACGAACTCCAAATACAATAACAGGCTCGACGCCACACCAGATATAAAAATGAAATTTAGCAATATTGTCTGATATAATTCAAGAACCTAAAGCCATCAATTTCGGAAAAACCCAACCTAAAAAATAAGCAAAAGCTTGGGAAACCCTGATCTTATATTTAGATATAACCTTCATCGCAACATTCTTAGGATTCGATCTAAATTGAATTGAATTATTTTCAAGCCTCGACGATTTATCTTAAGACGGACACTGAACAGATTTTTCAAGTATTACGATACCATTGAAATTTATTGCACATAAAAATATGTCAATGGTATCTGCATATAAAAAACACACTTGAAATTTATATTTATGTAATTTAATCGTAATAATTTATTGTTTGTATATTATTTATTGTTCTGCTTGCATTTTTTGTTTAATTTGTTATCCGAGACGAAAAGTTGCAAAAAGTTTGCGGTAGCCGACAAGAATTCCGAGAATTTAAGTACTGTATTTGATTTCTCAATTCTGTGGCAAACAAAATAAATAAATAAACCTGAAGCCGCGTGACCTATGCTCCGCATAAAAGTGGCAGAGTTGCCACCGAATTTTCACGAGCATTAAAAGCGAAGGCGTATCAGCTCCGGCGGCATTTTCCGCACAATAAATTTCGCATGTATTTTCATACGGAGATTGTTTCACCCTACACCGCTCACGGAAAATTTATGGCTTTTATCAAAGTTGGGCCTTTATAAATTGCACCGGGCGAGTGTGTCATAATTCGGCGACGCTTGTTCGACCCCGGGGCGACGCCGAATCTGGGCGCGACGCCGCTACGCAAATCCGACGCGAGATCTGACAGATGTAATGTGACGGATCTCTATCTATCGCAAGACACATGTTTTTTTACATTTGAAATACCGATAATGACTTTTTTTAATGGCTATGATTGAATCATATGAAAACACAGCGGATATCAAGTGGTTACGTCAAATTTGACAGATAATAATAGCCTGTGGTTGACAGCTCTTACTATTTTATGAAATTTTCCAATATATTGCAATATACGCAGCTGTATATATATATAACATATATAAAATATATGCAATTGGATAATATTGAATTAACACTCAGAGACCCGGTCCCGCGTTAGTGCGGAAATTTTCGTAACCGGTGAACACCCGCTCCCGCACTAACGCGGATTCACACGAAACATGTTATCTAATACGCTACAAAAGGCTTTCTTTCAAAGTTTTACGACTCGACACAGTTTCATTCATTGCTCTGCATGCCCTTTGTAAAATATATGACATATATATTTATTTTTTATGGTTAAAACCTCCTTGAAATAATAGATTATTTGGATCGGCTTTCCAGTACTTACACATCGGCTAAAGGCAGGAATTTAGATTTTGTTTAGCCATTTGGGCCAGATACTTTTTTTTGGAACATTTATGTGGTACAATCCGTCACATCTTTTATTACAAAGCTAACATTACCTACATACTACATAAAGATATCTATTTGTTTTTTATCGTCTAAAATACAATAAATCATCATTTTCACAGCTCGAAAATTTTATTTATTATCTAAATATTCTAATAATCTAATATAAATTATAATACGTATAATAATATGCATAATACTTCTTTTGACAAATTATCTCGATAGGAAAAAAGTTATTAAGCATTTTTTACAGAGCCGCGCAAAATCGCAAGATCGTTAAAAAGATGCGGGTTTAGGTGTAAGTTTCGCATGAAAACAGCGGGTGCTTGAGTGTTAATTTAATATTTTATATAAAATATGATTTTCATAATTATTTACAACTTTTTCCAATTTCTCATGCAGCTTTTCGATCCCCGTTAAAAAAAAGCTTCAGATTTAAAATACTTGTTTAAGTGGTTTTCAACTTTGGCTATATATTCATAATGAAATAGAGCGAAGCCTAGCGAATATCTATGTAGTAAATTCTCCGGTATAATGCTCAATTTCTTTGTCTTGACAACAATGTATCTTACACGAATCTACGTGCTCACCTTTGTTATCCAGTAATAAATAATAGAGCTCTTAAAATCAATTTCATTAAATTAACCGCTTTATAATAAAAATCATTAAAATATAAAAAGGAAACTATAGAGGGAAAATTAATGCAACACAGATAGAGCTTATTCTATGTAGGTATATTTAATTAAATTCACAGCCTCCGCATGGCCCTGTAAATCTGAAAAAGCGCTTTTTATAACCGGCCGGAGAATGATTAATCAGTTTTTACAGCCTCATACCCATCGGTCGCACATTCGTTTATTTAAATATAAGATAAACCGAAAAGTAATGTCAATATTTATCCCGTGGGGTTTTGACATCAGTTTGTCACCGACTGCTGTCGAGTAAATAGGTCAAATTTGAAACACTATTTGTAGCCTCCACTTTTTATTATTAGTAAAAATGCCAAGGCCAAGGATTCTTGAGTCGTCTTAAAACATCAAAATTATATTAGATGGTTAAAAAAATTGAAAATGGTGATCCATAACTGGATGATGCCATTTTAAATTCATCGGTGGAATCCGATTCTCGCAAAACAGTAAAGAAATTAATATAAGATCTCAGTTGTACAATACAGTATAAGACTACATATTTATAAATAGAAAAATCAATTGCTTTCCTAAAATCACTGGTACTTGATTCAACTCTTCGACCATCATTACCCCGAAAAAGTTATATATTGGTGTTTAATGGGATATTTTGGGCATAATTCATTATAAATGATTGAAACCTGGATAAATAGCTACAGTCGAAGGTTTTTTGCATTCAATTAGAAAGATTGAAGGCATATTTTTTTGATAAAAAAACCTCAACAATTCCACAAGAGAGGATTAGGACTAAATGCATTTATTTTTAGTGTATAATAAATTACATCACATTTCTTACTATATAAAATATCTCACATGACTGCCTTTGTTTAAAGCGAAACTCATAAACATGTGATATTGAGGCATATATTAATCACCAATGACCAAAATGAATATGAAAAATCAGAGCTGCAGTGGTGATCGAATTATTTATTTTTTCCAATTTTGTTATAGATGTACATCTTTTTAATTGAAAGTGCATGTTGATGATTATATATTAGATTAAATTTAGAGAAAATATGACAGTAAAAGAGCATTTGGTTTTTTTTTACACGCAAATAAATAAATTACACTATGAGTTCTAGTGATTTTTTTTGTTTAGGTAAATACGTATTTTTCATATGTTTTTTTCAGCGAAATATTACGGCACTTAAGAGATCTTGAAATGCCTAGACCAGGGATTCCTGGATCCCCCAGGAAGCCGCGGTGTCGTCATAAGGCGGCCGCGAAATATTCAATTAAACAATTCGGCAAATTTGTTGAAATTCCCAATTCAAGAAATTTTTGCGCTCGCTCCAAAATTTTTGACTTTCTTGAGAAAGAAGGTCAAAAATTTTGGAAAATATCTGATGTATTCAAGGAAGTTGAAAATCGAAAAAGATTTGGGAACCTCTGGCCTAGACGATTCTCGTCCTCAGCGAGTCTTATTATTGATACCTTTAACCGCACCCCACACATAATAGTCAGAAGAATCGCAGATGGGCGAGCATGGAGGCCCATAATTTTTCTAATCTTTCTGCGGCAACTTCATTAGTTCAAGGCTCAACTACAATCCCCAAAATATTTTTATACATATTGTAGATCATTCTCAGACTTTTAGATTTGAGTTTCTGCACATTAAAAATAATATAATTACTCTTCATCTTCTGTTCGGATCGATTTGTATCTTTAAAACGGTGGTCCTTGGTCGCCATATTAAAGAATGGTTCCTTCAATTGCTTCCTAATTGTCTGAATTGTTTTTAATAACCTCTTCAATGTGTCTACGACGTAGTTTATCGCCACTCTGGCGTTGATGGAGTAGATTATTTACTCCTATCTCAACTACACAGACTATTTAAATTCGTCTAATCTAATAATATTTAGCACTACAATCTAAATTTCGCTTATAACATCGATGTTGCGAATTCTGCGATAATTCTTTAATGTTAACTGATTTGATGATACTTGACATCAGATGATAAATTTCGAAAATAGCTTCAATAACCTAGCTGTGATATTTAAATAGTAATCTACGTCTCATGTGTCCTTCGTCAGTTTTGTTGTTCATCCATCTTATATTTGATATTAAAACAAAATTTAGCAGAGGGGCATAATAATAACACCTGAGTTATTTTGTTTTATTTAATTTATAAAATATATCTGATCAAATCCTACAGATGCTTTTTATTAATTTTCCCAATGAACAACTCTTAGATATACTGAGAGTAACTTAAACAAATTTAAAACTTAACATACAAGATAAAAATAATAATAAATTTTCTCTCCTCTTTTCGCTGAATACACGTGGGATTTTTATGGAGTTTTAGGAAAATATTTTAAAAAGCGTTAAAATAAAAGCTTTTTTTACATAACTTTTCTGAATATATATAGATGTAAGAAAACTCAGACCCCTTGTTTTACATCTTAAAACAATTAAATCGTGCCTGGTTCGTCAATGTTACCTGTTAAGTTAGCTTTATGTAAATTTTATATCTCGTCTGCTTTTTCATCATTTGCCTTTCTTGTGCTTTTACTTATATAATATAAACTTAAGCTTTACAATAATATTATTATATATTAATACTTTTTCTTTTTAAAATGTTACATAGCCATTGATGTTTACGATTTCCTGATTTATTTAATTTATGTGATGGGAAACTCAGACTAAGAGTAAAATGGGCGTCCAATCTACTCGCACACCTTTGGCCATGATAAGATGTAAGGAATGTGATAAAAAAAGGCTAGGTATCAGAATATAAATTGAGATTGATATTATGTATGTTGAAAAGTTAAATTTATCAAGGCTTTATCAAATAGTATCTTGCATTCCAAAGTATATATGTATTATAGATGAGATGAAGATTTCTATTCTTAGAGAGATTCAGTATAACGCTACGTGAGGCAAATGCTGATTTGTAGTTACACGATTTTGAATTACAATGTTTTAAATGTATGACTGCGGAAATTCTATCCGAGTTGCATATTTTTTTTTCATTAAAACCCAACGAAACGCGATATTCTTCTATCTTATCGTATCCCGTTTCATGAAATATATTATTTCCGAGCCGTGAAAAAAAATAATGATAAAATATTCGCAGATAGGAGAGCATAATTTAAACGAATGTCAACCATTTTGTCCCGGTCCGGGAGCCGTAATGTTCCCTCAGTGATTTTTTTACATCACACTATGAAATAGGGACGCGTGGAACGTATTCCATGAAAATCATTCATCATTACGCCCGAAATGTAGTATATGCAGTATTTTTAATGCGATTATAATTGTTTCAGCTGCAAAAATATTTCAGAATTATTGTTTCGGCTCTGTTTGGTATGTTCCAGACGTGGCGTAATAGGGAAAACCAGACCAATTTATCACGAGCGTCCACAGGGAACGCCCAGAGATATGACCGACATTTCAGTTGTCACTGTACCACGTGATGAATCTCCCTATATTGCTAATGTTGCAAATTAGTCAGAATAAAAATATCAATGCATCACGGATAATAATAACAATTTACGTCATTAATTATGCGCGTGTGTATGCACATGCATCCATCGATTTGCATTCGAATAATTGAAAATTGCATTCAATTGTACAGTTGTCTGGTGAGAACTGTCTGGAATAAATATGAATATGACATTCATACGAATGACTCAAATTGCATTCTTTCGATGTAAATATTCATAACATTTTTTGTAATTGTTGTATCAGAAAATAGACATCACGAGAAGTTCATGTATATTTTTTTTGCATTTCCGCGGGCATCCTTAACATTTCACGGATGTGTCAAGGACTATGGGAATGAAATCCATTGACCCGGATTACCTCTCTCCAGTCTATTCTATCATAGGTCATGATGAATGTTCGTCGAACCCAGCAACGATCGCAGTTTCTATCGACGAAAACGAAATAAAAATGTTAAAACTGCATACAAATTGCAATTCAATAGGCGCAAACGTGACTAGCATTTTAATCCCGACCGCCATTATTATTCGCAATTTTAACTACGATATCCCCACATTGCAATTTCATTGGATTTGCATACATACACACCGTACATGGAATTTAAAAGCGGATTGCAATGAAATTACATAAATAAATAAATTCGATTTTCATCTACGAAAATGCATTGCATTAACCCATATCGTTTACATATTGGTGTATCGATGAGCCAATGCATTCCGTATATGATATAAACATGCATGGCGAATTGATCAATACTGTAATGCGATAAATTTGCAAAATTACGATGTTACTCAATGACAAAGTGTACCTGGTGCATATTGCAGCTAAGGTTATTAGCTGGAATTGTTTGTCCTTTGTATTACGTTTGGAGAGAAGATTAAGGAAGCTATTTAACTGTTTGTATAGCGAGCCAAATATGCAGCTGCGATTCTCAAGTGCACGAGATTGCAATTTATTTTAATAATAAAAATGAAAATTCGTGCTGATATTATGCAATACGTATTTCGTGAGAAAACAACGCCGACGATATTTTTTAGATGAACGATTAAGTAACGAAAATATTATCGGAATAATCTTCGTGAAATTTTTATATAAAATATACCATTAAACACAAAGAAAACTTAATGAGGGATGGAAACAATTACATATTTTAAAGGAATCATTGTTTATTTTTTATATATATTTTTTAATTGATTAAGAATGGCTAAAATCTATGAATAACCTTTTTGTATTTGTCTAAAATATCTAAAGAATACATATTATAAATTATCTTTATTGTCCACACCTTCGAAAAAATTTAAAAACAACAATTTTCGCTTCAGTAACGACGAGCGCAATGTTTTTTTTCGCTCGCATGCGGTACAATGTGCGAGTGAAACGTATACTCGTCATATTGGTTAGTTAAAAAGTATCGATCAAATTATGAAGCATATCATAGCATAGAATAATCAATTTAAAAAAAAAAATTCGTCAATATCTCGACTCGAAATGCTTGGGGTTTATTTTCCCTTATAAATAGAACCCCTTCGAACGGCGCGTTTGGTTTCGAGCCGCCGTGACGGATCGGTTAAGATATGTTTTAGCAAACAACGTGAACCAAGTTATTTTATATTTAATTTAAATAATGTAATTTTTAATCAGATATCAAATCAAACCCTATAGATCTTTCTTAATCTTTTTTCCAATTAATATCCCTTTTGAATTAATTTTAAAGTGCTGCAAGTCCTCAGTCAACCGTAGGACAACGCCATCGTCATATTGATTAGTTAAAAAATCCAAAATATCGACCAAATTATGAAGCATATTATTTTTAATTTTAGAATAATCCATTTTTTTAGTATAATATATATATGAATTCTTCATCAATATCTTGACTTGAAATTCTTGGGGTCTATTTTACATTATAAATGAGCCCCCTCAGATTGTCTGAGATGGTTTCGAATCCCGTGATGGAATTTCAAGAGAATACAATATTATTATATTATTTTTTTTTGAGTCGTGAAGCGATTAAATATTTTTATATTTATTATTTTTTTTATATATAAGATATTAAACCACTTTCCCTCATTTCTGAGGATCGTGACCATGTGCATGATTCTCTTTATGGAGGACCATGGACATGGACATCAATTAATATTGTTAAAAATTAAGAACTTATGGTTAATATTGATTATTTTATGTAAAGTATGTAAATAATAATCTAAGGTTCGATAAAAAAATATGTCCAATTATTAAAATGTTTTGGTGCCAAGGTACCCTTGTATTTGACGTAACTTGACATTGGTAGCCATGAAAATTGCTTACTTTTTGTTGACTGAAACGGTTTTATATATTTTTTTTATGCTTGGGGATTTTTGATTTGGCTAAAATCAACGTCGGTTTGATGTGTCAGTCTTTGTATTCACCGGAAATAAGGAAATGAACTTGAAAATAGACATAAAAGATTTTATAAAAATGAATTAATTATGATTTTTAAGAAATACTTGTCATGAAATAAAACACGAACAAGGATCTAGCCTGAGATTTATTGAATTACATCATACGATTGACGCGTATAATAAGATAAGGCTGAGATTAAAATAGTCAATATTAAAAAGTGGATAGCCTTTCAGAGGAGTGTAGTTCAGATTGATAAATTTTGATAAGCCATTGTTCGTTCATTGGTAACATAATTTATTTATCTATTTTTAATCTCAATACCATTACAATCTGTAATCGTACAGACGCTAATACCTCTTGGATTTGTGACTGCTATTTTTAAAATGATTTTTTTAAATCTGAATATTTCATCGTATGACATCACGTCTATCAATGGCGACTCCGGCAAGGCCAGATTTATGTCACAGCTCTTCCGCACGTTTAATAACAAAGGACAGTGGTCAAAAAAAAAAAAACCATTCGATTCGAAATTAAATAACGCCGAGGCAAAATGCTTAAAAGGCAAAATGGCGTAAAAAAATCGGGATTGCATACCACCGAGCGAATGCAATTAGAGAATTTCCCAGGCATTGACCCGGGAATAAATCAAATCGGGAATAGTTTCAGCACCCCACACTGGCTGTACAAAGCGCCGTTGCTTTAATGGCGACCTTCTATTTGTGTTTCAGCTGAAGCGACGCTACCGGCGGATATTACCCCAGCGCCGCTATCCATAAACGTCTTCCTTTTTGTTTAGCAATAAAACGGGATGATAAGCCGCGCTCGTCATTTTACTTTATATGATGATTTAATGGCCGAATTTAAGTGCTATGTGAGACAATAAAGATACATGACTCGATCTAATACGAATATATTGATGACAATTGCTGGCGAATTAATTGAGAGCTTGACCACGAGTTACGATCTAGCATTTGGCCATATGTCGCCGAAGAAATATGCCATGCCATGTGTACGTTGACGGTTCCCCGGAGTAAAATACGCGACACGGAGATGTATATTGAGAATAACTAATATATATGTGCCTGAATATACTTTACGGCGTTTACCTTGTAAACATTCGTTTTATAATTTAAAATAAAGCTATCTATTGAAGAGTTTGTATTAGATAAAGTTATTTGTTTGCCTTTCTCATGTGTACATTCTACCCGATTGGATGAACATGCTGAAAATGTTATTTTATTAAACATGTTTTGGATCAGTTTAGATTTAATTTCAATAATGAAAAATCCATACATTTATTTTAAAAATTTATATAAACAAAAACAGTTGACGACCACTGCATATTTGCATTAGTATGTAGGCATCACATTCTACGCATGTGTAGTCGGCCTCTAAATTGACAACAATTCAAGGAGTTCTAAGTAATAATGCCTGATATGCATAATTTTGAAGAAAATTAAGATGAGATATTTTTTTTAATTTTCTTATGCATCATCATCACACAGAGTGTTTTCCACCCACTCTAAAAATAGATCCATTAGTACGAAGTTTTGAATTGATTGACTAATAAATTCTGCGTATAGATAATTACAAAATAAATAAATATTGATTTATGCATAGGGATATGTGTGCAAAATACTTCACCACATAAAATTCCAAGTATCAGATCGGCTTGAACATCCTGATCAATATTTAATGTAATAGTTTTTACATGGTGATGCACGGGAAAAATCAAAAGAAAATGATTTTCTAATCAAATTTATTCAAATTATTCACAAATACGAGTGATTTATCAAATGAGATATATAGAACTTTAATTTAAAATTAATAAAATAATTCATGAAAAAAAGACACGAATTCATAATTAGCGTTATAATTAAATATAAATAATCATAAAAGAAACTATGTATTTATTATATCAATATATCTGAGAGAATTCTTTAGTAATTAATGACACGAGAGTGAAAAAGAATGCTGGCATTCTTGTGACAATCTCAACATCATCACGATCATCAAGCATGAGACCTAGACCGAGATAGCGATGAATTAATAATCAATGATTAATATACTATTATAAGGAACTATAAAAATTTATCTTACTCACAAGGGATGTCACTTGATAATTATTCTTCAATGTAAAATAACTTTGATTATTATCGACATTATTTTTTATTAAGTTATATATTTTGTGATTTAGATCAGTGCTTTCCAAATTATGGGCCGCGGTCCTCTGGGGGGTCGCAGGATTCCTAGCGGGGGCCGCGAAAATATTCAGTACAAAGTACAAATATTCATTTATGAATATTT